>JAMKCH010042158.1:0-11589 GCA_023653785.1 Ophioderma brevispina
GCTGTTGGCCTAGGTATATTATACATGTGCCTAGTCTTACATACAGATCTGATATACTCTGGGGAAAATTGTATTTTCTGAAATTACATTGTGGTTAGTATGTGATACAAACATTTACTCATAACCTCAAAACAG
This sequence comes from Ophioderma brevispina, assembly GCA_023653785.1. Classification (NCBI taxonomy): domain Eukaryota; kingdom Metazoa; phylum Echinodermata; class Ophiuroidea; order Amphilepidida; family Ophiodermatidae; genus Ophioderma; species Ophioderma brevispina. The sequence continues at coordinate 136 of JAMKCH010042158.1, forward strand.
ACAATCAGAATCCACCAATATTTTGGAAATTATTTTTTTGATATATATTGAATTGTAAAGAAGGAAGTTGTTGATCATAAAACCTGCCCTTACTAACAGCTTTTTTTTTAAATCTCATTTATTGTGACAAAACCCAGAATAAATAAAAAAATATCAATAGCAAAACATCTTGGCAACTAATTTGAACTAGTTATTCCACCAACTACATTGTGTGCAAAATTTATACAATTTATTTAAAGACATTATCAGTGATTTGAAAAATATTTGAAATTTACAGGAATAGCTTCAAAGTGAAGGATAAGTCTGTAGAATTCTCATAAGTTACCTTTTACAGCTGTAGAATTAACAGAAAAGGAAGAACACGGCAGTGTTCCAAGATAAGATTCTCCATTCAATTACGTGTTGTAGTAAGTGTCCGTTCGGACAGTAATGACTAAAATCTCTGATTCTGTCCTTATTAGGTTGCTTCTGGTCTTATAATTTGCAGGGTATGTTAGGATACCTGTACTTGTTACGTACATGCAAAAATCTGATTTTTGATGATTTTTTCGATTTGCTGATTTAGAAAATCACTGATAGTGTCTTTAAAAAATACTCTGTTTTACACATCTCACTATTGAAAGTGAACAATAGAGGGCACTGGGACATACATATTATGATATTTGTAGGCCAAAATGGCAAGTTTCCTGCAATAGAATTTCCTGATTTTTGAGTAAGGAGTAATAACTCTTGCATGTCCCTACTCTTATCAGTTGTCAAAATTGTGTTGCCACTGCTTGAAATTGTTAAAAAAATAAGACAATTTCAGTTGGGTCAAACAGTTGCATACTGCAGTCAAATATAGGCTTGATTTAACTGGCAGTAAAGAAATTAGGTTGAGATTGGATGGAGAGGGCAATAAGAAGTGCTTCTTTTGTTTGTTTTTGTCAGTTCAACCTTATTACATTAACTTCAATTTTCATGAATTAGGTGGATCAACTACAATCCCACCTGCACCATCCACACCACCTACATCACCACTTGTTTCAACAGAAATATCAGGTAAGCATATGGGAATTTCCATAACCTGACCCATCTGACACTTTCTTCTGACGCACTTAAGAATTCGGAAACCTTAACAGAATAAACCTGTGCTTTTTCAAATTCATAAGTGTGTCAGAAAAAAGTGTGTCAGATGGGTCAGGTTACAGAAACACCCTAAGCATATAGTGTAATAATGGTATTTTGGAATGTAAGAAGGTTCTTACTTTTTGGGGACTGGCTGAAAAGGTTACTCACATATTGCAATTTAAACATCCTATGTGAGATGTCAGTATATGATTGTTTTGTTTGAATCAATCAAATATTTTGATTTAAATGCTGAATTTCAAAGTTTCACCTGAATTGAATTTGTTCTTTTGTGTAATACACTATGTATCTGCTGAGACACTGGGGCATGAGATGTTGTGTGTAAATATATAAGAAATAGAACGGATAACCCTCTGGAAGAAATTTGCAATAGACTCCACAATAGTGTGTGGCTTAAATGATTGTAGTGGATGTATGTCAGGGTGTATGTGTGTGTGTCTATTTGTGTGTGTAACTGTTCATTAATCTTTCAAACTGATAAAAGACAACTACCAATGAACTTTGAACTTTGTAGGGTGGTAGACCACAATGACTTTTGACAGTTTATAGGTTTGCAGAAAGATATCTGCAAGTTAATGAATATTAATAAGCTCATTTACATATCAACAAAAACATGGCATTAAGGCAAAAAAAAATTGTTTGATTGTCCTCATCCGACCGACCCTAATTTTGGAAATCAGGAAAGTTTTTTTTCCCCTTTTACTGTGCAATAGAATACCGACCCTAATTTTGAAAAATTCCTAAAAATTTTTTTTTATTTTAACTTTCTGAAATGTAAAAAAGATGATGTTCAAACAGTTTCTTAGCATGTTAGTTGGGTTTCATAATGTACAAAGATGCATTTATGAGTAAGAATCAACTTGATTTTTAGTATTTGATTAACTTATTAATACAAACAAACATGTTTCAATACAGTTTGCTATTGACATTTAAAAAAAAAGTTTTTCCAACCGACCGACCGACCGACCCAACTCTAAAAAGTCATCTATGAACAATCAAACAATTTTTTTTTGTCCTAATCCACTGTACCAACAAAATGCAACTACCCATGAACTTAAGTCCATTCATACTTCACTGCACTGCACTGCAATACAGTGCAGCAAATATGGATGAAACCATCTCTGACTCAACACAGCAGTAACAGTTCAAATTTAACTAACTGTGTACCTGTACCTGTGTGTGTGTATGTGTGAGGGTGTATGTGTGTGTGAGGGTGTGTGTGTGCATGTGTGCCTTTTCATTAAACTATAGTGATCCACAGTAATTCTGACACAAAATTCTGGTTATGCATTCATGAATTCAGAGGTATGCGATAAGCTCTTGTCAAGCATATGTGCAATGGATACCAGTGGCATCATTGGCCAAAATAGAGAAATAGTCTGCATGCTGGTATTTCCATACATGTTCCCCTTCCCAGAATTATGAGCCAAACTATATTATTGATACCCTTCAGTCTGGTCTAATATATTTACTACCTTACCAGAATAAATGAACTAATTGTGAATTAAAATTACATATCCTATACCCCCTTCCAGATCCTACTGTGCCAGTGACCCAATACAATGTCTAGATTGAGGTAATTGCCATCACTGTTATTTTTGTTTGCGAATGGTGTTGAAGAGTGTCCCAGTGGCGACGATGATCAGGATGTCCACCACGTAAGTCTGATCAGTGTCCTCTGCAAGAGGGTCACATATGGATTATTTGGTAGTGTGTGGCGTGTGTGTGTGTGTGTTCCTGTCTGTGGTGTGTTTTTCTGTTGTGTGTGTGTGCCTGGTGTGTGTGTGTGTGTGTGTGTGGGCGCTGTCTGTGTATCTTTCTGTGGTAAAATGTTACCCTAAACATAATTGATTCCTGTTTCCATAACGTTCACATTTCATGGCACTTGCATTTAATGGGTACTTGGGTAGTGCCCCACATAGTTATCCTTCTCAACAGTGGATCAAAGATCTCTAAGTTCATTGGAGGACATGGCCCCAAAGTGGTCAATTTATCAATTGCTTTTGTTTGATCAATTACATTACACTTGGGATCCAGAGTCCTTGGTAGTGCCTACATATGGGTGACCTGTGACCTTGTGTGACTTGTCCATATACTCAAACGTTAGAGGGCAGATAAACATGTGTTCAGTGAATTCCCCTGTATTTTGGGGTAACCTCTTGTAGAAAAAAATGACAACAAAAATCTAGATCAAGATTTGGCAATCAAAATAGTTAACACCTGTGAGTACTACCTGACCATTGGTCAAACAAAAATTAAACTTACATGATTTTTTAGCCAATCAATAATGTGGAAAGAATGGTGGTAGGGCTTGAAGTGGTGTAGAACTTAAATATTTGGTGAATCTTGCATTTCAACTGTTATTGAAATGCTTATGTGATGTAAGTGACCATAACAAATACTGGCATGAAAGGAAATTATACCTGTGTTTGTGAAAATGTAGTTAAAGGGATTAGCAGCGATAAATGCAAAGATGGAAAAAGGTGGAAAATGCATGTTTTTAACTTAATAAATCAGGGATAAGTGGTGTACAATTCCATATAACTGCTTAATGTCAGAAAAAAACACCAAATGTGAAAAAAAAATGAAGTATTGAGGAAATTTGTCATACAGTCTCCGCAAATAGACACTCCAGCGACGGCATCTCCAAATCTGCACTAAACAGCTGATTGTGGTTTACACCAGTACAGAAGAAACAAGGTCAATAATTTTTGTGTTGATGTCAAACTGTATTGATTCATGGTCACAATATCACAGGGAAAATCGTGATATTCACCTTGATAGGCTTTTTTGAGCTCAAGTCGGAATTTTGATACGTACGTATAGAAATTACAGAATCAGATAAAGTACTGCCTGTCTTTAATACCACGATTTCCAGTCCCCCACTTGCAGGTGGTTTTCTGCATAAATCCATCCCAGTAACAAAAATATAAAAATATGAATTTTGATGATTTTTTCGATGTTTCCAAATAGCAAATCGCTGCTAACCCTTTAATTTGAACTCTCACCTTAGATCTTGAAACAAATGTCCATGAAATTGACAACTCCATTCTCTCTATTATTTTAGCGACTTGTAGTGCGGCTGACATTTCCCAGTGTGCTGAAGGCAATTGCATTAACCTTGATTGGGTTTGTGATTGATTTCAGACTGCGCAGATGGTTTTGATGATATGGACTGCCCGGTAGCTTTTTAATATTCTTAATATCCAAAAACATTGTCAGACATGTGATTTGTTCAGAAGGTTTACCATCGCAAAGATTGTGGCGTTGTTTTTTGCAGATTTCCAAATGGCTTCGCAAAATAGTGTGTGCTATAGCATTTTGTAGCTTTTAACAAGTGTGACATATCGAGCACAGTAGAGGCACATTTTGTAAATATTGCATTAGTATGGAACTTTCACCTCGGTAGATGCAAAAACAGCGCCCCCTGCTTGTTCGTTTGTATTAATGATTGGTATCGGTGAAGTAAGCGTGTTCGTGCCCATTTTAAATAATTAACCGGGATAAAAGTCCCGAGGCCTTGGATGTAGCGAGATGAACCTTCTGCCTACCAACACCCGTGCAGCAAAGGAATTGCTTCTTGCAAGGCGGTTGGACAGTTGTGATGTTTATAACCCATTGTTGTGAAGGCCCACTTCGGGCGATGTGTACATCAATAAGCAGAAGCAGAAGATGGCCAATTTTTGAGGGGTTCTTGGGTTCAAATAATGACCATATTGGGAAGTGTGGTCAACTATCAAAGTAATATGTCAAAATGGTTGAATAAATAAAATGGGTAAAGTCTGTCCAATTGGCCAATGTAGTTAAAAATTTACTGCTGTTTTTTACAAGCTCTATATTTCAGGAGCAGATTATATGCAATTTGCTATATTTTATGGTTACCTTTATTTACTTTTTGATTATGGTGATATGATTTACCACTTAACCTTTAACTGGGCACTTACAAATCAAATTTAAGTAGCGGTGGGCTATAGAAGGTCAATGTTTCAGATCACTTCGAACACAGGCTTATGTTGATGACTTTAAATCACCCTGATTTCACTTTCTAAAAAAAAAATGAAAAGTGCAAAAACCAGGGTTCCCCATCTCGAAAAATCCAAAATGGCGCCAAATTTCAAAAATTTTGATTTTTGACCATAACTCAATTATTTTTTTTTGTTCAATTGCTTAATTTTTGTGGCAATACCCATGTTTTGGGGTATTAGTAATCATGCTATGCACTTTCATCTCACCATCCCTTTCGTTGTCTTGAAAATGCTGTGTTTTTGCTTAAAATTGAGCTCTGAGGGCGTTTTCCCATAAAATGCGCATCCGGGAATTTGGTGATTTTAACATCAAAAAGAGTTGAAGATAGTTTTATTATGACACTTCCTGAAAATTTGTGACTTGCGTGTTGTTTTGTGGTTTTTGTCAACTTTGTATGCTTATTTAATATCATTAAAATGCCTTCCTTGAACCCCCCGTAAGACATTTTTGTTTGACCCTGTGTCTTCCAATTGAGAAGTTTTTGGTCAAATTTTAAATTGATGCCACAGGAAAATGATACGAGTTACACAGCTCTAATCTTCAGACAATGATGAATCAACATTCTGATGATGGCCCCCCAGTTCCAAATTAAACTTTCGATATGATATGTACTTTTTGGAAAGGGCCCTCGCATTCCAATTTTAGCTAAAACTGTCATATGATAAAACGAAAAGTTAAGGTGAGATAGAAATTGCATATAAGTGATTCCTTCAGGCCAAACATGGGATATTGCCACAAAATTAATGTATTAAACAAAAGCGTATCAAGTTTGGCCCCTTGGGCGGCCATTTTGGATTTTTCGTTGGGGCGCCCTGGTTTTCGCCTTTTTAGTTTTTTTCTTCGAAATGGGATAAGCATCATGAAGTCATCATTTCTAGCCTGTGTCGAAGTGATCTGAAGCATTGACCCAAATATGACCCTCATAGCCGCCCTCTAATTTAAGTCCATTTTATCCAATTTAAATTTCAGATTTCAATATGACCCTTGGTGTAGTGACCCGTGTCATCTTTACAATGCGGTGTTTGAGGATCCAGATGCTATTGCCTCCACGCCTGTCCTATAACAGATCTTCTGGCATGCAAGTGTCGTTGATGTCTACAGATGAGTTTGTTTGAATTGCCTCTTCTCATCACCTTTGAAGGTCAGCATGGGACTGTGTATGATGTTTATCTCAAGTACTTGCTACAAATGGAACTGCGTTGAATGCCAGGCAGTCTTCAAGCAAACACGATGGTAAAATTGTGCATCAAGAAAAATGCAAGTTTTTAAGCCTTAGTTTTGTGCAGAATGTGATTTTTTTTGGTCCTCATAAGTATAACAATGGGATTTATTCCGTGTTTTTGACTTTGCGACCGAGGATGTATAATGCTGGGCTTTATTTCCGCAATTTGGCTTTATGACCGAGGAGCGGTTCCTTCGATGTCTTTGGGTAGTATAATATGAGTTGACATGTTACTTCAATGCCGGGCATGAACAAAGCACTGCCCGGGCAGTATGCTTGAGCACCTGCAGGTGCTTGTGCTTTTAAAAATCACGCTCAATCAGGCCGTGCAAGGCTGATTGAATTCTGTAACTGTATGGGCATATTCTTCGCACCTCTACTATGTCAGTAGACCAGGTGCTACTTGTGTTTGTAAACATGAATGTCAACTCATCTCCAGGCGAATTCAAAAATTGGGCAAAGTTTCCATATGTCCCCTCTTCAAATTCTACAAGTACTATTTTTTTTTTAATTTTTGGCCTTAGGGTTAGTGTCCGGGCTATAAATAAGAAAAGGATTTGTTTCCTGTATACTTTAAGGGGGGGTAACATATGGAGCTCCTTGTTTAAGGGAGGTAGGGTTCCTCCCCCTTTTTTTGTTTTCGGTCATTTGTTTTTCAGACAATGCCAACTAGTCGGATTTTTCCTTATTTTTCGTACGGAATGCTGGAATACGGACGTACGTTTTCCCGGTACAAAAATACGGAAAATGGTCTCGTTACTAAAATAAAATAAATGTATAAAAAGTCAGAAAATAAGTAAATACAGAACATAAAGCTCAGAAAGAAGGCAATATCTTTTCAAAGTAAATAAAAGACATAGATTTGGAATATTTCAATTTATAAAGTTGTTAAAAAGGTTTTCCGACATGTTTTTTCTCCCGACTTTCGGATGGTTCACGCACATTAATATTTTGATTTACCCTTTAACTGCTGTTATGCTAAATGTCTCTGAAGGTTTTTTAACAATTTAACTTAAATGGTGCAAAGGGATAGACCTACAAACATGAAATTGTTATAGTAGTTTTTGTTTAAACTTGCAAAGTTTTAAAACTTAGTTTTTATTTTTGTGCATTTAAAAAAAAATTCTTGTTATTGACTTAGTTTTCCCACTGACAGTGGGTCCTTGAATGGGACTGTCGGACGGTGGAGCTCTGTCCCTTTTTTCTGGAAAAGCTGTGTTTAAAGAGCTCATCTCATGATGCAAGTTCATATGTGCAGAGGTAGCTTCGTTTTTCAAGTTATGAGCCTTTGAAGTTGACTTTTACGTTTGACTTTTTATTGCAATGTCAGCTAAACATATTCTCCATATGGATTTTTTTTGCGTGTTTATACTGAAAGTTCTTACATGGGGACTTCTCAGAATGACACCACGCTCTATTATTTTTTTATTCAGGAACGAGTAATTTAAAGAGCTCTCTCATGAGGCATTGTATGATAGTCTGTAAGTTATGGATCCTTTAAAATTTAGACTTTTAAACTTTCATCTTTTTGATGGATTTTAAAAAATTCTCCATATGGACTTAGTTTCTACTGACAGTTCCTTAAATGGGGCTGTCAGACGGCGGAGCTCTGTCCATTTTTTCTGGAAAGCTGTATTTTGAAAGACTCTATCTCATGGTGCCGTGTCATATTAGCAGAGGTAGCTTAGTTTTCAAGTTACGACCTTTTAAGTTTAGACTTTTTACATTTAACTCAGTCTTTGTTAAAAAAAACATCGTTGGGGCAAATTACCTTTTCACTGCACTGATATTGCTAAACTAAACTGATAGAGGCCACTTGGGGGCAAAAATTTACAAATTTTTGCAAGAATACTGATTTTGGTTCAAAAGAATTATTTTTGGGGGGTCTTGGATCTGAAAGCATGTAGGCCCAAAGTTGGCCTGTCGTGTGTGGTGGGTGTTTTCGTGCATGCGTGTGCGAGCGAAAGAGGGTGCAGGTGAAGCCCATGATATACAACCCAAGTCATCCTGATCAGATTATTTTGAGAAGGCTATCCTTAATGAGAGGTTATCATTGATGGGTGTACCTCTACCAATCATTATTTTTTCTCGTTATATATATCATTATATTTTCAGTTGAGTGCAAGGATGGGAATAGGCAATGCTACCGACTTAGCTCACTTTTAGTCCTGGAATCTTATCGCCTAGTGATTACATCATGACTGTGGAGACAACAGTGATGAAGTTGATGGCTGTGTCCTGTGCCCCAGTGTTGAGTTTGAATGTGCAGTGGTGGGGTGGTGCATACTACCTGGAGATGTGATGGTGAACAAGATTGTTTATTACGCAGTGATGAAATGAATTGCACTGAATGTGCTGAAGGAAATTACCTGTGCTTAATGGCAACTGCATCCCTGAAGATTTCAGATTGTGATTATTTCAGATGACTGCGGAGACAACATGATGAAGTTGATGGTTGTGTGTTGACCTATCATATGAGTTTGAATGACTGCTGGTGGATGCATCAATGGTACTTTGGGTGTGTTGATGGCGAACAGATGATTGATGGCAGTGATGAAGCAGAGGGGAAGGGTGGACTCATATCAAGTTTGTCCAACAGTGGAGAACCAGGTAAGCTTCTCAGAGCAGGTCATTTAATTTAGTTCAATGGTGAGACAGGATAATCTGATCTGTGAAATATTTCCAAGGTTATACTCTTGATGTCGATGTGGTAATATGTGAAAATTATAAAAATGTATGTTATGTTTATGAAGTTGTAAAGATTCAATGTATCATAGCATTTTAAGTCAGGTCAGTTCCTTTTGGGGGCTTGCTGACTGGTATCCTGGTAAAGCCAGTAACCTGTCCCAGGGCCAAGGAATTTGATGAGGGGGTAGCTGGATACCCTGGTAGAAGGATTCACCTACAAGGGGGCGTCGCTCTGGAGAGCTAATGGCGAGCAGTCCAGCACCATGCGTCCTGCATGTGGGAGTGGTTGACCCAAAGGAGGGATAGGGGCCATCGTGAAAACGTGGATTGGAGTCAGGAAGGCATCCGGTCATCTTTTGCTCAATAGAATTAAACTGGCGCAGCGATAGCGACTTGGTGGGTAGGAGTATCACTCGCGTCTGCGGTGATGCGGTCTCTATACAGTGCGCGGCTTCCCCCGACTATTTCAGGAGTTGGCAAAAGTTTTCAGGGTTAAATAATGGGGTTTTCTGATCGTGCCCAAATGGCATTGGTGCAAAAGTAAGGTAGTGGACGGTAGGTATCAGCGCTAGTGATCACCTCTCACTATGAGAGGGGAATCCCCACAGCCGTATGTTTAGTGGGATGGGTATCCGGTCACCCCCGTTAGCGGGGACAAAACCGGATTAAAACTGAGGTGGTTTAAAATAACTTTAATATTATCGGTAGAAACTGATTTGATGTTCAAAATGATTACAAAAAATACCTGTTTACGTCTGTAATGAAAGAGTCAATGTAATATTTTTGCATAATTTTCCTCTGAAGGGTGTAATCCCTTCTCAAACATAAACTGATATTCTTCTCAATACCCGTAATGATTCATTACCATTTTAGTGTAAAAAGAATGCTATAAATTAAAGGTCCATGGTTCAAATCCCGAACTACAGATGGGGTGGTTTTGGGGTGAAGGCCATTCCTCCAAGCTCCGAAAGTAAATACTAAAGGGAAAACCCGGTACAATGATAATATTAACCCATATACGACTATAAAAATATATATTGACCACAATACGAGCGGTTTCAAAGAAAAACGGAATTTTATAACCCTAACAAGGCTTTAAAACCATCTAGTCTGACCATTGTGCTATTTAAAATCGGCGCTAGGTAACGTGTAGCGATACGACCGGCACGTTTAGGTCATACATGGCCAAGGGATACAATTGTGAAAGCATCATGTGTGAAGATGCATGACGCTACTGGGCCGTCCGTATCGCATAACACAAATAACATACCCATATACAGTAAGCGCTAAATTTCAAATAGCGCGTGTCAGACAAAATGCTTTTTAATTCGGTTTATAATGGCGGTATAATTCCATTTCACCATGAAACCACTCCATATGTGTTCAATAATTGTTTTTTTAGCGTTTTGTGTACGTTATTCTTGATACGGTTCTCCTTTAATTCGGGTCATCCCCCTTTAAGTAAAAAAGTCTTGTTCTAAAGGATAATGGATTGGTTCTTTGGTATACACTTTTTCCATTACAATAGACCTAGGTATATTCTGTTTATTTTTGTAAATTCCAAAAAAATGTGCGAAATGAAAATATAATGTGTGTGGGTCGAATGTTTGCCACAGTAACACAGCAAATTACTGATTATTTTCTAGGAAAACGGTACTGAAGATGAATATGCATGTGCTAATGGTCAGAGTTGCATCCCTGAATCTTTCAACTCTTCAACTGCGATTCATCATGCGATGTGGCAGCCAACAGGATGAAGTTGATGGCTGTGTCTGTGACCCAAGCATTGAGTTTTGATGTTCAGTGGTGTGTTGTGTCAATGCCTTACCTGGAGATGTGATAGTTGAACCAGAATTGTTTTGATGGCAGTGATAAGTTAACGCACTGAGTGTTGCTGAGGGCTTTATCAGTGTTGCTAGGGCAACTGCAAATTCTTGAGCTGGAAGTGTGAATTATTTTATGGACTGTGAAGAAAATAGCGATGAAGTTGATGTTTGCGTGTGTTGACCTATCCCTCGAGTTTGAATGTGCTGCCGGTGGGTGTATCTATGGAAACTTGGGGTGTGTGATGTGTGAATCAGATTGTATTGGATGGCAGTGAGAAGAAGCGAGGTCTGTGTGGCAACACAACTGAAGTGCCGACAATGGAACCAGAAGCAGGTAAAATGTATTTGACAGTCCAAAAGATACGGATTTGTAAACGGGAGTTTTCCGTAACCTGACCCATCTGACACTTTTTTTTTCTGACACACTTATGAATTTGGGAAACCCTTCAAGGAATAAAGCACAGGTTTATTCTGTTTAGGTTTCAGAATTCATAAGGGTGTCAGAAAATTGTGTCAATGTGGTCAGGTGACGGAAACTCCCCATTTACCCTGCAAAATATGGCT
>JAMKCH010042159.1:0-13992 GCA_023653785.1 Ophioderma brevispina
TCGTTCTAAACATTTGTGGGGGGATAGGGCTTTCTCTATTGCTGCTCCACGTCTCTGGAATGCTCTGCCTTTAGATGTTAGAACTAGCCCATCTCTGACTCACTTTAAGGCTGTTTTGAAAACTCATCTGATGAAAGAAGCATTTGCTTAACTGTTTATTTTCTCATTTCTGTGCTTATTTACCTCTGCTTTTCATGTATTGTGTTCATTTTTGTATTGTGTACATGTAAAATATACTGCTATTGTTCTGCGCCTTGAGCGCCATTTTTGGTGGATTTGTGCGCAATATAAATCCACATTATTATTATTATTATTGAAAACATATTTCTTCTTTTGATTTTTATTCAATTTACACAGATTTTTATTGGCAAACGACAACAAACTGGGTCCAGGTGAATATTGACTTGTGACTCTGAAACTTTGACGGCAGACCCATTCACGAATTAGGGGCGCTTCAAAAGCATGTTTATACGAGCAATTGATTCGTGGACCTTGCTTTGATTTCAGACATTTACGCGTGCATTACTGCATGGGTATAATAAATGCACTGTTCAATACCGATACTTTTAACAGGTCCTGTCTGTTTTATTCAATTGGTTATGAACAAAAGAATTATACATCTCTCCTGTAATGCCGCCTATTCAAGTTAATGCCCTGTGACACCTTGGATATCATCTCGTTTGTATTGCAAAAAATCAGTGCAAATATAACAATGGTTCGGATTCGATCCTTTGAACAAAGTTGGCATTATACCAGTGGCGGACAATATTGATCGTTGATCATTATCCTCCGACGACAACTTTTATACCTACAAAGTGGAGTCAATGGAACCTTCCGCAAAACGTAATTACTAATGGTACCAAACCTTTATTAGCTCATTTTCAGAACGAGGGTGAAATATCCAGATTTCATTAGATTTGAAGGTTTAAAATGTCCCATTCATTTTGTCTTGTAAAAAACATCTTAGGTCCAAAGATACCAAACAACTTTCTTTTCGTGATTTATTCCGAACGTGCGTATTTTTTGAAATAATTAATAAAAACCGGACATCTAAGTTAATTGAACAGACAGTAGTGCAGTCATCAGATACTTTGCAGTACACTTTCCAGATGCCGGATCCCTTCCAGGAACACCCATAATAGTCATGTGCAAATTTAATTTGATTACAGAACCAGGGTTATTGCTCGCGGCAGAAGCCGCGAGCTATAAGAGATTACTTTGTGCCCTGGACATGCGATTTTCCAACACTGCGACCGAGGCTGAGAAAGTAATTATTTGAGATGTTTCCAGATACATTAATTTGTGGCATATTGTTCAATATATTAACAATAATAATCGGTAATTTCATCAATAATTATTAATAAGATTTCAGTGTTACTCATTTTTTGATAAAGATAGCATATATTAATGACTGAAAACATATCGTTATGAACACGCCTACTAAATCGGCATATTTCCTGGTTATCCCTGGTGGCGCTATGAAAATCATATCGGCTTAGACGGTAGCGGCCAAGAAATCCAAATTTAGACATTGTAATTTGTTTAACCCTGGTTTAACATATAAAAGCGAAATCTTGACGAAAATTTCTGATTTTTGATTTCTGATTTGCCTGGAAGGATGTATGGATGGATGTCTGTGTGTCCACATCTGTAGAAAAGGTCAACATTTGGCTATATGCCAACTAGTAGCTCCTACTAACCATATACTTTTCCCCCAGGGTCCTCCCCTGTGTTTGACAGGATTGGGGAAACATTAAAAATTGTCAACATTTCACAAAAAACGTCAACATTTGGCGGCAACATCTTTTTTTTTCTAGATGAGCTAGTGTAGCCAAACGTATCCATATTGTAGGAAGGCACAAGCAAAGAGGTTCTATATAGATAGAGAGGCAAAACGTTACGTAATCTTTAGAAATTCACCGTCTCGCATGTTTTGCCGACCACAAAGAAAACCTAGAGTACCAACAATAGAAAGCAATGGCTGCCTCCGCTTCTTCCACATACTGTGGGTGCCGCTTTGCATATACACTAATCGGTAGTGATACAAAATTAATGTATGTGTTAGAGGTGGCCAGGTGTAAAAATAGTGTACCTGGATCATTGTGCTCAGATACTCTTTTTTCTCATAATGCAATGCGCGCTTAGGTGAAAAGATGTATTCATTGAGGCGGTTTATTTAAATCAAAACGACTGATGTGTCATTTCATTCGTTGTGTGGCCATGGGTAGGACAAAATTTAACCACCCAATAGCACCCAACATCCAACAACTGATATTTTGGCGGATTGTTTGTATCGAATTGACATTATGTGTGTATACAAGCACCCAAACTGATAATTATTCCGTGCAATATTCAAAATGTCAGCTCCCAGCACGGACGACTGGTTTTGAATGCGTTTCACCCCCTTGGGCACAAGCCCCTTTAAACTTTTTATGTACTTCATTCTCACTGTGCGTTCACTATCCATCTCCTCCTACCGTAAGGTCATATAGGACCCTTTTCACGGAAGGTGAATTATGTTGGAATGGGCTTTTGTGGTTCTCCAGATAATTCCAGAAATGCGAAGATTAACAATAAATGCACGGACTTCAACAATCTGAAAATTTCAGATATTTAGGCCATGTGATTCTTTTGTTATCCTCTGCTTGCTGGTTGAATGGTTATGGACAAGTCGTGATAAGTTAATCTTTGACCTCCGGCTTTATAGTTTTGAAATTGGGTGCAAAATCATGTTCGAAACGGCCATCAAAATTGAACAAACATGTGTCCAAATCCTTGTTTCCACACTTTATAATACATTTTGATGTTTGTATCTGCTCTAGGAGGACCAAATTACATATGGGTGTTTTACAGTAAAATGTACCTATCAGGCCTACAGAAATTCATTGTCCAATTTTGAAGAATGTGGAATAGTGATTTTTTATAAATTTTCACATAATCAACGGGTATAGTATAGGTAAGGAGAGATAAAAAGAACTATTTTGTGTGTGTTAGTGTCCTACTTTTATCTTATAAAAGACCTTAATCCATTTAAAGTATTAATTATTAAAAATAGTGGTATGAATAATAACTTATTTTGACCGTTATTTGTAAAACTGTAAGATTACATGGGCCCACCCAAAATTGAAAACATCACCAAGTGTTCCTAATTGCATAAGAGATTAGAGCTCAGTTCAATTTGACATAACGGTCTTAACATTGTGTGTCAAACTTATTTGAACTTCAGACGTGAATATTTTTTCTAAGTATACCCCAGCTTTTGCTCCCATTTCATAACGGTACTACATGACATAATGCAGGTGCAATTCTAACAGTGTACACTGCATACTTTTTAGATAAAGCCCAGTTCATAACGGTCGTAACAGTGTGTCAAATGTTACAACCGTCAACATCCCCCCCCCCCACAGAATCACTGTTGGATATATGTTTTTCAGAACATTAGGGTAAAAAAATTAATAGCTCTTAATTTATCTCTTTATCAATAGAGATCAACATCGAACAAAAAAAATCAAGAAAGTAGCTTACAAAATGTTGTTTAATCAGCTTACAAATTTTGACACAATATTACATTTTAGGTACCTTTACCGTAAAAACATCCACATATATTTAGCACATGCATTACCATTTTCTAAAGTCTAGCATTTTTCTGGGGGAAGTATCTACGACATGTATTTGCCATAGGTGTGTACAGTAAAAGAGCACAATCGCATGACGATGACACTGCTTCGTTTCAGCACATAAAGGTAATAATGTTTTTCTGATATGCAATTAAATTTCTGGCAACATGGTTTGTTAATTTATATTTTAAAAATCACGCTCCCGTTGGTGCCTAGGAACCAAGCTAATTATCTCATTAACCGGCCGTTTTTTTGTAATGGAAAGAAGCGCATCGATAAGTAAGACAATTACAAAAGTTCCAAAATCTTTTTCTCGAGTGAGAAATCGCCGAAAAAAATGTGTACCATAGACCCCCAAATGAGATTCAAGCTTGTTACCCAATTCCCTATCCTATTGAACTCATTCGGCGTGGTCATGAAAAAAAAATATTAGCAAGCAATAGAACATGGGAATAAGAAAGGAATTAAGAAACTTTAATGATTTTATTCTTAAACGAGGATACACAATGAGGATACTCTTGTAATCAACAATCTATTTATAACAGAATATGTTGATACATTCACATATGTGAGGCAAAAAGATGATAATATACGTAGTGCGGGCAAAATATTATCCAAATCTTGCCCAAAATGAAAGTTTTGAGCCCGTTTCAGTTGAGTAAACAAAAATAATACAAGTATCAATAACAAATTACATTTTAATACAATCTAATCACCATAGCTTTAAAATGAAATGCAGCTGACGAAATTAAAATTTCCTAATTCTACATAGACTTAAAACAAGACAAATAACAAAGAAAGCAATGATATTATAAATATAGAAAGGTATAGAGATGGGAACACATGCGTTTTGTAATTTATGCACATATTTTTACACCAAGATTTCAAATTTTTTCAGGCACCTAAAAAGGAACTTTTTTAAGATAACGACCGTACTTGTAATTAAAAACATGTTTAAAAAAAAAGAAAACATTAAAAAAACATAAAGAGAAAAAGAAAGAAAAAAAAAACAATATGGGGTAATGTACATTTCCCGAACAACTAAATAATACAGGGGGATACAATATTAATCTTTATCATTTTAAATTATCTAGCTAAATTAACTTATGACTTCACCACCATTGGACAAAATGTCATAGTGAGTGTGTATAAATAACTACACAATAGGCACTGTGCATTACCTGCATTTCATTACTCTTGAGTCCAGTTGATATTGCACAGTCGGCCTTAAAAGAGTGCCAGTGTTTCTACATGACATTTACGCAAAATTTCATTTGCTATGGTTTCCTTAAAAATAAACACCAATAAATAATAATAATTAATTCTTATAATGCTCGACAAATCCACGGCGCAGCTGCGGAGCGCCTTTGGGCTGCTACACCACAACAAGTAAATCCAAAACGCCAAGGAAGGCTTTTTGGCAAGAAGTTCGATTTTAGATGCAGGAGGAAACTGACGTTCTCGGAAAAAAACCCGCGAGGACGGGTATGGATCGGCAACCAAATTCACGTACGACACTGGCTCCGCAGGGTTTGAACCCAGTCCGCATTGGTAAAAGAGGAACGGGATGAGCCACTACACCAGCCACCCTTTCGCAAGGTGATATTTACCGGGTACGTTAAGGACACGTGTTTTCCTATTTTTATGAAACGTAATCAGAGTGCAATAGGACATGGTGACAAGCAGCGCACTCCCCTGGAACATGTTGTTACGTCACTTCTCTCTAGAAAACCATCGAATCCTGGATAAATCAAATACATAATAAAACAACTAGTCTTTTCGAAATGATATAAAAGGGTCAAAACCATAAGACAACCTTAAAAGGATCTGTCCTTTGCCTTATCGGGTCAAAAGCTCTTGACTTTCTTTCTTCAGAATTCCTTGCTTGCTTAAACTGTGGAATCTGGGCTTATTGAAAACGAGGTCTCATATGTCCCTTCTTTTTCTTTTTCGCCAGAACATTTATGGGCAGGTTTATCTTGCAAGTATAAATGAATAGGTCGTCACATTTATTCATGGAGAATTCCCACGTTTCCAGCGCCAAGAATTGATTCATATATGCGATGGGCAACGAGCGTTGGCTCTTTCAAATGGCGTCAAGTATGAACGGATAAACTGTTTGAAATGTTTGGGTGCTTGTTCTTTTCAGCTATCAGCTCTGACCATTTGTACAAGTCAGCAATACCTCTTCCCTCTTAATTGACTTATATATGGATTGAACTAATATTTTCTTAATTATGATGTGTATTTATTTCGCTCTATGTCTTGTTCCCCCCCCCACGATTTTTGAAAGAAGTCAGGCAATTTTCCTTGCCTCTGTGTTGCAGAATTAGGTATGTTCTGCAGACATGGTAGTGCGACAGGCTTCAAGATGTCATCACGATACGTTTCAGCATTTAATGTTCCTTCAACCAAGCGTTTTTTCTTTCGAATCATTGAAATCTCGCCCAAATCATCAACGCTTCCACCCCGTTGTATGTTGTTTACTCTTTCTATACAGTAGGGTGGGGCCATAAATGGGAAGTATTTATTTCAAATTGGGTATGGTCATGGTTTTTCCACTTGGCCCAATATGAACAAATATACCCTTTAAAATTTCATGGGGGTCTTCGTAATCCCACCCACACCCCTTGTCCTATATAGGCTAAAATAAGGCAATTTTGCCATATTTCACTTTTTTATCACAATGGGAAGATATGACTTGATGACATTGCCCTATTCCATGTCTTCATTTTAACAAACCTAAAATGATCATTTAAAATTGATATTTAATCATAGACAAAGGGCATTTAGACCCATTATTAGGCCAAAGCGACCATTTTGAACATACATTCCTAATAGATAGACATGTTGTTTTAACACTTTACTGGACCAGTGGGGATTATGATGAATACCTGGGAAAATGTAAGCTGCTTGTGCATAATTACAGCTAATTACATGATAATGATTTTCAATTTATTTTTATTATTTTTTTACCTTCTTCACGGAAAGTCTGACTCTTCTAAAAGGAACATTTTGTTGTATAATATCGATCTCCTCTTCATGTAATGAAGGATAAAAACTAAGATGAGATTAGATTTAGCCATTTTTGAATTTTTTTTCCCGCTGACATTATGACTCACGTGTTTACAAAAATGGCGAATTTTCAAAGGCCAAAATCCACTGTACAAGCAATGAAACGCGATTCACCCGCCACAGAGCACACACGGAATTTTGACTCGATGGGTTTCTAAATCTTTCCTCCCTGCACAATTCCACCAATATAGCGATAAATTGTGGTTGATAGGTTCCTTGATCTTGTAGGATTGCTAAAATTGAATTCACGGCTTAAAGTGTGAAGGAAATATGAAAATCGCGAGTATTTTACAGTATACGTACGAACTCCCCTGAACATTCCACGTCTTACGGTTTGAAATGCGAATGCGGCTAGGATAATTCACCGCGTGCCACACAAATACTAGACTGATCAAAATTCTGGGACTTGGACCAGCAGTTTTGTACTGATTGATGGGTTTGAATGGACGTTCTTTTTTTTTTGCAGCTTTGCAAGAGGTTAGCATAATTTTGGACTAAACATGTCGACTTCCTGACCATATATAAACTAGCCCGCGTTAGTCGGGGCCGATTAGGGTGATGTCTGACATCGCGTTTGATTTGAATTTGTGGGTTTTTGTGATGGAAAAAGCAATTCAGTTCGTATTTGAAATGAATCAGTTTTAGGCCAAAAAATGAGAGTTATATTTTCAAGGTCACGCTGCAGCTGTTCATGAATATTATTTGAAATTCATCTGGGCTACTTCTGACCCCAGTCCGGGGAAGGGTTAATAACCTACTTTTAATCTACAAAGTTAGTAGGACAATAGAAAGTTTTTAAGACTGAAAATTTCCCTAATATGTAAGGAATGAAAAACACAAAACCTTCCCCAAATAACACCCATCCACCCACCCCCAAACTGTGAAGTACCTGTACTTGGAGCTGTCAGTTTCAGACCATGGTAATTTCCAATTTGGATTATATTTACTTTAGCAACTTTTTTTGGGGGGTGGGGTGGTAATGATCTGTTTACCTCCTCCATAAACCAACCCAACCCCCGACAAGTGGCATTTAACTGTGCAATGACATGTCAGCATCACTTCTGATATCCCTTTATCATTCAGTAATTTATGACTTTGCTTAAAATTGTCTTTTGTAAAGAAAAGATTCAATAAATCAATATTGCCACTTGTACAAAAGCATGTAGTTCTCACGCTAATCCCACTAAGTTACTTAGAGTAGGCTCCTGCTCGGGTGTGTGTTTTGTTTGTTTTGTTTTTTTTTTTGTTTTGTTTTTTTTTTTTTGTTTTTTTGTTTTTTTTTTCTGTAAATCTCCTTTAAGGTGGGATACATTAATTGTTCTCGATGACAAACACAAACCCTGCAGTTAAACTTTTTAGGCATTGAAGTAAGGTAAGCACACTATTACTTTATGGATTTTAAAACCAAGACAGGTACCTTATACAGCATATAGTCCATATGTAAAATTGTCTCCTATTGGTATCTTTAATTGAATTCCTATCTTAAATCCCTTGTAATTAACAAGAACAAGGTGGCACAATAACGAACCAGGTGGAGGATGGTATGCAGGGAGGATACAATGGCATTGAAATATGCACGCACAGGTACTCTTTGGATGGCAAGACAGACAAGACGACTTAGAAAAAATAAATGGCAAGTGGTATCCAAGTATGGCTACTGAGGAGTAATTACGTTTTGCATAGGAGAGCCAGGTGGGACATACTTGACCCATGTTACTCCTTCCGGTCATGTAATGGTAATGGTCATGTAAATGTAGCCAAAGCTGTCTACACAATTCATCAAGAATCGGCATTTGATCCCACAGTTGTTGGTGCCGATGGAACAAATGTTAATTCTTAGGTACAAATCGTGCTATCACTACTTAGAAATTTTCTTGGAAACCTCTCCAGTGCAAATTTGTCTTTTGCATTGCAGTGAGTTGCGATTTTAATGGCCTTAATTACTCATTATGATGGACCTCCCAACTGGACCAATTTTATAACAGTGGAAAGATTGGCATCCAACTCAAGATTATCTCCTTTCCTAAGAACCTTTGTAGATTTAAGCTAATCCACAGTCTGACGTCCCATCCTCAATAAGAAGTTGTATACAGGCTCTAAGTTGGGATATAAAAAAATCTTGTATGAATTCTGTGCGGCAGTGATCCTAGAACCTGGCCAGATGATTTGGTGTATGAGCCTAGAAGGTCTTTATCACTCACGTTGGTTGAAAACAGCTGTGAGAATCCTGATTTTGTATGCCAGAACACATGAACCATCAACGGAACTTAGAAAATTGGTACAATTGTCAAATTTCATGTGGGTTTTGTTATCAACTGTAGGCCATGGTGTCACTGGTGGCACCTAAGAACTTATTCAAGATGCGGAAGGCTTTCCTCAACATAATGCTCTCATTAGCCATACTAAATACCGCTTGCCATTTATTTCTTTTCTCGAGTTGTTATCTTTCTTGCCATGCAAATATTAACCTGTGAGCTGTCTTTCCATGTCCACTGTGGCAAAAATGTCAATTTTTCCTCGTGCAACTTGTTTCTTGTCAATTACAAGGGAGTTATATGTGAAGATAGGGCAATTCAATAAGATTATCCGTCGGAACACCAATTCATGATTAGCACTAATACTGTAGGTTTGAGAATGTGTGCAATTGCTCAGTACTTGTTCTTTGTTTTTTGCTTTAAATACTATACGATTACTCACCTGAGTTTTCAAGGCCTAATACTTTACTGCAGGCTCCTATTTGCATAAAAATAATAGCCATGAGATGAACAAATGATCCGACCTAAAAGGAGTATTCAGAGAACAAAAACGAAACACACACACAACACAAGCAGATACTGCTCTCCTACTCTGCATAACTTTAGCAGGATACATTAAGAACTACGTGCTTTGTACAGATGATCAATATCAATTTGGTAGAATTTTTTTTTTTTTTTTTTTTTAAGATCATTTTTAACAAAGTCATTAATTTAACAGATTATAAATAGATCTTCAAATGTAATTACACAGTAATGTACTGTGGGGTTTAGGTTAGGATTTATGGGGGAGGAACAATTTCACACAAAACACGACCAACACCCATGAAATACACAGCCAATAACAACACCATAATGCCCACCCTGAAACTCTCGGAGCAGAATAAAAGGCTGTTAAGTAAATATAATCCAAATTGGGAAATATAAAATGTTCTTGAAACTTGATGACAACTACCAGCTCCAAGTAAGGTACTTCAACGGTTTGGGGTAGGGGTGGATGGGGGTTACACTGGGGGAAGTGTGTTTCATTCCCTTACTATTTTGGATCTTTCCAGTTTTAAATAACTTTTCTCTTGTCCTACTTTAACTTTGTTAGATTAAAAGTAGGTTACTAATCACATAATTATTATGGTTTGAGCACTTTATTGGATAATTTAACCTACTTGGATTTCTTATGACTTTTATGTTCAAAATGGGCCCAATTAAATGGGTCACAAACTCATTTATTTTGTCTAAAATAAGTAAATATCAATTTTAATAATCTTTTAGGTTTATCCAAATGATTATACATGGAATAAGCCATGTCATCGAATGTCGTATCTTCCCATTGTGACAAAAAAGTGAAAAAATGGCAAAATTGCCTTATTTAGCCTATATCGATCAAAGGGGTGGTGGTGGGATACGAAGACCCCCATTGATTTTTTAAAGGGTATATTTGTTCATAATCGGCCAAGTGGAACACCTTTTGACCATGCCCGATTTGAAAATAATATTCCCTATTTAGCCCCACCCTACTATACATGCATATGAAAGAAGATCGTGCTCTTCGCTGCCGTCGACCCTATTCAAGCACAATCTTGCTTCATCACGGAACATAAGATTCCTCCACCTGTTCAAGTCCCACTGGCGCTGTTGTCTACACCATCGTAAGCAGGCTTACATGCGAAGGTAAGTCATTACACCCAGGCTTTCCGAGCAAGTCTTCTTGCCTTCAAACGAGCTGCGTGCAGACTTTTCATAATCACGTGTTCAGAAAGATCTCTGACATCACGGTGTGAATATCTCTCTGCAAAATAAAGAAGTGTTGTAATTCTCCTGTTTCACAGAGCTCTCGGGGTTATGTACCTGTACTGATGCGGAGTGATCTTCATTGGACGCTTACTTCTTGGTCTGTCTTGAAATCACCTGTCGCACGAATTTCGATTTCAATTTTGAAATCACTCTGGCTAACAGCAACGTTTGCTGTAACTGTCTCTGAGCTACATCAGACTTCAATTGCCCTAGCCTTATCCACAAATGACAACCTAGCCATGATGATGCTCAGCTAGATACCCACATAAATGACCCACTTTGAAGAACTCAAGAACCAGAGAATCACTGAGCATTCATCCATAATCAATCACCTGTTCAATCATGTTCTAACCCTAGCAAAAGAAAAAGTATCGGCACAGTTCCCGGAACTATACGGGATAGTTTCCGGTACTATATTGGCTGTATATCTGAAGGTACCCAAAAGTATCCACTAGCGGGAATTATTGGGATATATTCCATTAGCTACCGCTAGTGGATACTATTCAATACTAGGTATCTGAGTGGTAGCCACAAGCAATGCTAGGTATGACATGTTCCATGTGGTATCCACTAGTATTCTGAAAGGTACCCACTAGCGGATACTTTTCAGATACCTAATATCTGAACGGTATCCACTAGTGGGTACCTTTCAGATACTACATCTGCAAGAGTAACACAATCAAATGCTAAGCTATCACATGATCCACCAGTGGATACTATTCGGATACTTGGTATCTGAAGAGTATTCAGAAGAGGCCTTGAACAAGGAATATGATTGGTCATCTCTTTACTTCCTGGAAAACTTGATATACCAAGTTCAAAGTTCAACCAAATTCAGAGCTAGTACAACTACTGCCATGTACCACTAGTAGACTTCTGCAGTTCAGTGTGAATACACATGCATGTGTGACATTGGCCCATGTTGTTATCTGACTTCTTCATCCCATGGATGTTCTTCTACATGAATTCTATACGGGGACCTTGCTGGTGTATATCTGTGCGTTGAGCGCTATCTCTGCATGGCTGCTTTATAATCTATGACAGGTTAGTTGTGCACACAAAAGAAACCCATCAAATTTGTTCAACTAAAGCTTCCTGCATGGCCCCATATATGCCAGATGAATAGGCTCATTGGTTGATCAAATTGATGCATGCATTTGTTGACGCCCAGGATGTTATAGGAACCCTACCTTGTGTGATAGTTTTGAATCAGTATGTTTTAAGCTACATGCACTACTACTTCATGTATTTCCATGGATGTAGTGTCATTGTGAAGTGATGAACATTAATGTATTAAACTGCAACTACTGTATTCTCTTTAGAGGTGCTCCTACATAACAGAAGGAAATTCAACTACAAGAACAACAATGGCCGCCCTTCTGGGGCGTTTTGGCGGGAAACTGACAAAGACCACTGGAACAAGGTGCTATCGCAGGGCGGATCCAGGATTTTTCAATAGAGGGGGCGCCAAATACTGCGTCTGTTGGGCCCCCAAGCTACACGGCGCCTGACACCCTGGTACCGTCATTCTCAGAGATCTAAAGGCTGCCTTGTGCGTAAAGAAATCATTTTTTATAAATCTACAGTGCGCCCCGCCGCTTATTATGCCCTGTACTCTGCACAAAAATAAGGGGGGCGCGCGCCGGGTGCGTCCCCCCTCTAAATCCGCCCCTGTATCGGATAGTATCGGATACTATAGTAGCGGGATAGTATCGGATACTAGTAGCGGGATAGTATCCGATACTAGCTACCCGTAGAATAGTGGATACTGTTCCGATACTATCCCAGAGCCATGACCATATATGGACAAAAATGTGCATGTGAAAACTATCCCGATACTGTTCCGGTAGCATATCGGATACTATCCCGATAGCTGTCTATATTTTGCTATGTGAATTCAATACAAAAGACATATTGAAAGAAACATCACCACTCAACCAAATCAATACGGTATCCAAAGTGATAAGTCAAATCAATACCACAGTGGATTTGGTATATTTCCTTCCTGACCCACGCCACCTTCTAAAGGCAGTATCTCAGCTTTAAAACTGGCTATGGTTACAAATGCATTCCAAAGCAGAATGAACAAGCTTTGCAATGGTATAAAATACATCTCAATTCCAAATAAATAAATCAAAAGATAACAAAATATTAAGCAGCAGGAAATAAGCAACATGAATGGCCTGTTTAACTTACCAGGACTCTATCGTTGCTCTTGGGTACTGGTAGGGATAGGTGACCTGTAAAGGACAACAGAAATTGAAGAAAAATAGTCTTGTTCAATAATAACGCAAGTGATAATATAATAATAATAATAATCAATAATAATACTCATAATAATAATAACAACAATAACCGTAATAATTGCAATATTAATTTGTATAACAATGATTGTAATAAAATACTTGTTGGCGGCTATGTCCAACTTACCAGCGCCATTCGAAATACTAGTTAAGAACAGGTCAACGACGAATGATGGTTGTGTAACTAGCAGCCTGTCGGGTTTGATACCTATTCCAAGTAAGAAGAATGTGTATTTCTACGGGGTGCAAATGGCAATTCCTGTTCCAATAAAACCAAATCAATCCGACTGTGACCCAATTAGCTTAAGGTGTCGAGGAACAGATGAAACGATTCAAGTACGTCTCTTTCCCTACATGATGTACGTGAGATTTGGTTCTTGTAAGGAACAACTGACTATACAGAAGCCGAAAGAGGACATAGCGTCTCCCCTAAAAGAGGAATGCCGTTTACCCTGTGATCTCGCTGAGACAGAATGGAGATTTGCTCTACCTGGAGATTCTTTTGGCAATGGGTCATTTTTTGAACTGGGACTGTGGAACAATCGTAATGCCTATGGACCACTTGTTGAACGCACTTCAGACAACATTCAATTCTGCCTTGTCACAAAAGTCAGAAGTAACGATGAGGAGGAAAGTCTTGCTGGAGGTTTTGCTAAGTTTGTTAACTCTTGCTATCCAGGATTCATGGACACTGTCTCGACAATCACCACCACTCAGAAAGACATGACGGAATCGACCTTTTCCAAGGAGAATGTGTCATTGCCGATATCTATACGGCTTCAACTTCCAGAACTATGTGGATGAATGGCAATGCAAAGAAAAGCGTTAAAGCTAGAGATTCTATCACTCAGTGAAAAATGTGCTCAGATGGAACAGAAATACAAACACCTTGAAGGAAAAGATCCGATTGTGTGTGAGCCACAGTGATAATCAGATAATCGAAAGAGGAAAATG
>JAMKCH010042160.1:0-13773 GCA_023653785.1 Ophioderma brevispina
AGTAAAAGGCTGACCCAGAGATTTCGAGGATGGTGCCCTCAATTTCTAACAAATCTCACTCTTTGTTGTTGCAATTTTGAAAAAAACAAAAAATTAAAAAACTGAGAAAAATAAAAAAAGGACACAAGGAAATTACATTGGAGTGTGTTAAAACTGTGAAAACTACACAATGCTTGATTGTGTGAGGGAATAATTGTGTGGCCCAAACTGGTCAAATGCCTTTATGGCCCCCTTTTCCCTTATCTTTTTCTCTTCCAGCCTGTATCGTTCCACACACTGTCATTTACTCAATTATATGTATTGTCTTTACCACTTTAATATCCTTATATTGAGTTGAAAAATATTGGACTTATTTTATTTTCTGTTTTCCATCACTGTATGTTTGAGCTATATATCGTTTGCTTACCCCCTTACTCTTATTGGGTTTTTGTTAAAATAGGTGAGGTTAAGCTTTTGAGTAAATATAGAGACATCTAAAGGGATGCAAAAAAATCTTAGTGCCAGTTTGAAAGTATAATTTAACCAAAAAAATTTGTTCTTGTGGGTTAATTCAATCTTTTAATTTTTTTCAGACATGATCAGCAGATACAGATTTTGTCAGGACACCCTTGTCACAAAACACCATCGTCCAAGCTTAAACAGAGTAATCAGTTCTACAAAGTCAAGAAAACTTCTGGTGAGGAGATGGGAAATCTGCTGCTGAGCAAGACCTCTACACTCAGGAGGGCAGTATGAAAGTAAATAATATAGCATTTAAGATAAAGGATGGGGAAAATTCTGTAATATCAAAAAAATATTCACTACCTTCATAGCAGACAATCCACTTAAGAATGAAGCTTTGCACTCCACTGTCACAGAATTGCTGAGATGACCCAAAAATTGACTTCAGTTGAATCCTTGATTCTTAAACAAACTTGCTCCCCCCATTAAGGGCTTCCCTTTTCCTGCTTAAACGGGAATCCTGCCATCTGATGTGGAATCACGTCAATGTGTGGTGCCTGTTTTACAATGAGGACAAATCAAAGTGAAATGCACATTTGACTCTAATTTATGTTTGTTTCAGATGTGTGATCTGTTGTCTCTATCTGACCTTGGTATTGAAGACCAGTCCAACATTGAGATGGGGGGGCAAGTTGTTTCAGGGTCTTATTGGAGGAGATTGACAAGCCTGAGGAGCCATTAGGACAACAACAAAGATGGAAAGTGGTCAAAATTGCTCCTTCTGGTGCTAGACCCAAGTCATCACATTCCCAATCAAGTTCTGAAAAAAATCAAGATACATTTCAGCCATCTGATGGTCAACACCAAAGATGGTAAAGTCTTTAGTGTGAGGATTACAAGGTTCTGATGTTTTGGGTTATTTTTAGGTGTTAAAAATTTAATTTGTTTAGGTTTCAAATGTATGTTTGCTTGGTACCACTTCTGTTAAGTTTTTTAAAATATTTTTGTGAACTAATATAATCCATTTCTACAATGAGCAATTCTCAGCTCAACAATTTTAAGTTTCCTCCAGTGCTATACCTAAGTTTACACATTTCCAGTTACTGAGGAAGACCCTAGTTACATAATTTCAGTAGGCATCTCATGATAATTACATTATTGATGTGTTTTTTGTGTCACCAGCCAAGCATTGCGGAGGGGACACTACCAGTCCCTAAGTTTTTTTCGTCTGCTGTGGGCCAGGTATCTCAGGTTTTCCAAGGTTAAAGTGTCGGAAAAAGTTTCTCATTCGAAAAGTCTAATTGCTACAGAACTAGGGTCATAGATTCCCCTTTGGGTAACTGCCATATGGTAATGATCAAGCGGTCATGTAACAAGGTCAAAGGTCATGAGGTCAGGTTATAAATTGGGCTGGAAAACATCCAAATTGGTATTATCGAATAGGTTTTAAGTTCAATAGCGGAGAACTGGATCATAGAGGTCCCTTTCTAAACCTTCATATGATTAATGAGATTAAGAAGTCACATACCAAGGTAAAAGTCATGTGAGTTAGGTAAAACAGGCTGAAAACATCAAAATTGTTCATTTGGAACGTCCATATGGCTATAACAACTTAAATTATAGATTACCCTTGGGGAATATCAGATGATGAGGTCATGGGTCATTATCAAGGTCAAAGGTCATGAGGGCAAGTTATAACATAGTTGAAAATGTTAAGTTAGCTTCATTCGAGAAGTAAAGTCCAATAATGCTACAGAACTTGGATCATAGATGGACTTGAAAACCTTCATATGATAATGAGGTCAAAAGTCACATACCAAGGTCATGAGGTCAAGTTATAAAATAGTGAAGTAAAGGTGGATCGTGAAAGCAGGCAACACCCTTTGTGGTTTGAGAACCAACTTGTTTTAGTTCTATTGTCACCATTTTATACATTACGAAAGGATCAACTAGTGCATTTTTTTTGTGCACTCAAAATGCTTGAGACACCCCTAATGCCACATAAAAATTTTGGTGCGCCCATGCTAGTAGCAGGGTTCCCACGATGCATCGGGATGCCAAACTTATCGTCATTGCACCCATAATCCTTTACCTCTTTTTTGTGTCACAGTTCGGGGCACCATGTGGAATTTTTATTGGGATATTAACATAAGTTTTCCCCATTATAGCCTATTTATTGGAGACATATATAAATCTAATATCGCATCTGGAAGACAGTTTTGTAAAACTACTGTCATCAGAGTTTTGGTGATGACGTGCTGACTACTGTTTATGAGATTTTCAAGATCGGATTCGGAAGACGTCGACAAAGTATATGTGTTTCCCTTAATTAATCATGGTTGCCCCGCGAGCAGATCAGTCCGTTTTTAGCGTCGCTCGTACTACAGGTATTAAGTGGGCTTATTCCTTAGCCAGGTTAGCTCCCCCTAGTTAGTCGCAATTTTGTTTCATCTCTTCCATTTCCTTTTGTTCATTTTTTCTTTTCTGGACCCGCCAGGGCATGTTGGGGACATGTCCTTGTCTCGTGTCTGCTCCCTTGCATTAAATTATATTTTCCTTTCGCCCTTGTTTATAGCCTCACGTTGCAACCATGTCATCTTTGTTTTTCTCAGTGTATTTCCAGCTCGTGCCGATGAATCTCCTAATCCTTCTCAAGATTTGGGGGGGTGCCCTGCGTCTTCTGTCTTGTCTGTCTGTCTGTCCTCATTGGCCTTATCCTATTCTACCTTTGGAACCTCCAGGTTCCTCGGTGCCGTTTCTGTCTAACACCACTACAAGTTTGTCTACTTTTGATGTTACAGAAGAGTCCTCTACCATGCCGCTCTGAAGATGTTTTGAGTGTAAGAGTTCCTTCAACGACAAGACAAGAACCCATAACGGTGTGTAAGTGCTGAATTGTTCAAGAGAAAGACCTTGTTATATATACACTTAGAGTGGTCAGAATTGGATTTCCAGACTATTATTTAATATTTGTACGAATTAATGTGATATGGAGAGAAATCCAGCTAAGACTTAAGGCCAAGGCTTCACAGTTCCATCTCTGTCCAGGGCATCTCCCTCCGGATCTTCGACCAGCGAAACTAGGTTCTACCACACTATTTCTACCAAAACCACTCCAAGACCAATCAATATCTACCATTGATTTAGTCTCCAGTTATATAACTACACCGTGGTTGCAGAGGCTATCTAACAGTTTTATGGGCAGGTTCGTCCAGCCACACCATCTTCTTCGAAGATAAATGCCTAATTATTGATAGGAATCCGAGTGGATGAATGATTATTTACGACAGGCTGATCACTCCCTCCTTCCATTCATGTGAATTGGAAGAGTATCAACGGTTGAGTAGTCCACGGTGCCACCTCTCTACAAGTTAAAGAAAATCCAGCCATGCCTATCAGGCTCTCTACACTTGAGTAATCCAGGAGTGCAATGGTTTTGGGCGTATATAATTATAACTAGGGCTGTTTTTATATTGAGTGTATCGGTGCGCATTGGTCCAGAGCGCATAGCTCTGTAGCCATGGCGCGTATTTTCAAGGGTATTATGTTTTGATAGAGATTACTTTTGGCCATGGGAAGTTTCTGGAGTTTTAGTTATGCACAGGTAATTAACAGAGCATGATTGATGTGAACTTCATATTTTTTTCTAATTTATCTGATATTACTAATATATTTTGAACAAAGGTTTTAAGAGATGATTTTTTAATGTCACTGGGACCGAGACTGCCATAGTAAAATGCATGTAGCTTTCACAAATTACCGTTGGAAATCCCCAGCCCAAATCGAGCAAGAGTGGTCCTACCCTCCCTGTACAGAACCACATGATAGTCTCACCTTGATCGTTACGGTGTGACAACAAGATAGCAGAAGCTTGCTGCTTGCCGTATTGTAGGTATAACTGTACGAGATGAATAGTTGTTTGGTGTCACATGTCAGGTACAGGTCACGTGTAAGTATCAGATCTCAGTGTGCTCTTCGGGGGCGACCGATATGTATAAATCCGACTATGTTAAATCAAGGTCCTACTATGACCCTCTGCCCAAGTGCTATTATTTTTTTGTTCAAAAGGACCCGTATATTATGTCTAAACAGTACAAAATTTACCTTTTTCCTACAGATTCAAAAACCTACGTCACGTGACGATAATCGGTGTTTTTTTCCAATTTAGAGATACGTACGTCATTTTACCTGTAATGGGTCCCCCAAAGCCAAATAATAAACCAATCAATGCCGTGACGTCATCAACTCTTTATTTTTTCAAAAGTGCTGTTATTCCCATAATAAAATTCCTTTTTAAGCTTCAACATCTGTATTGTTCGTTTATAATAATATTCAATTGTCCCCCATGAATGTGATACACGATGGGTCCATAAGTCTACAAACTGAAAACATAGTTAGCGGGCTCAATACCCTTACCGTGGACGAATGGAGCAGACGGACCCCGTGGTAGTTTTAGCAGGGTTACAGCCACTTGCACGCGCTGCGGGGGTTATGCGTCCGCGCGATCATGTATTCACCTTAGAAAAACTTGGCCTCAGTCCAATGATTATTCTCATACGTGGTAGCATGTCAGGCTGACCAATCTCCGTGATGATAGATAAACAGCGCTATCCACGGGCCATCCATGTGATGCTTGCTTATAGGTATGAGTTAGGCAACCGTGGCAGCAGTCAATGGAGCTCATCGGCATTGTTAGACCTATTTATGTTGTTCAAGGATAACTGTACGTGGTACTGTAAGCCCGGCGGCTTTCCTGTTGGCTCGATAGCGTTGTGTGATGATGATAGAAGTAATTTAGGAGTGTCATGATAAATTCTAGAGTCCTGTTCTACAATTCTTGACGGCCATGCTTCACGCCCCGTGGATATGACTCGTGTTCTATCTGCAGGGGTCCCGCCGATGGACTGTAAGATACTGACGGGTCATGAGTTAGTTATACAAAGAGGAGACTTTCTATGTGATGGTGGAGATAGATTATCTTTCAACGATGGGTCAAGCTTCTCTCCACGGCTCCGAGGAAAATTAGAGTTGTCGAAGCAGAGGTTTTATTCAAGAAGAGAAAGTTCTTACTCCGCCTCTTTTCAAGATGCCAGTTGTTTTCAGTCCGCCCGCCGTCTGCCTAACCGATCGCCGAGTCGGTCACCTGGTTCTTTCAGATGCAAGTACTCTACTGTTCTTCCGTCGAGACTACCTTCGGCCGTCACCGCGGTTTCCAGATGTAACCCTTCTACATTCCTCCGTGGAACCAACCGTCTTCCATCTGTTAACCATCGGCCGTTGCTCTTACCATCTTTATCCTTTTCATTCTCCGTCTTCCTACCAGTCAAGTCAAGCGTCTAGCCGTCCTCGTGCGTTCAGAAAGTCCTCTTGCTCCCATACACTCATCTTGTACCAGAAAGGTTAAGATTTCCGTGTTCTTTTTCTTCTAACGCTGCTCGACTTCCAGAGGTCGCAGTCCAGTACGCAAGTCTTCGTGATAGCCGCCATTAATGGCGATCTAGTCACCGAAGTGTTTTTTAGTTCCTACAGAACATAAGAAGTCTTCGGAGAGATATTCCAGTCATGGTAGTCGGCGTTTTCGGACCTGAGATAGCTCTAAGGTTAAGAATTCTTTCTCCACGCTGCCTATAGGGTCCTCATTCGAGTAGCAGACAAGACCTCAATTCCCTAGCCATAATTTAATGCAAGTTTTAGAGGCTCCTTCAGATAGTTCTTCACGTCGGGACCAAGTTCTAATTAATCGGAAGGATATTCTGGTCAAGACATGTGATGTTTTACATATCATAAGACTTCAGATCCCCGATCTGTTCTGTTGATAGAAAGTATTTTTTTCTCCTCAACGTTCTGAAGTAGAGGAACGTTTCCTCCGGAAACGATACAACCTTCTTATAGTGGATTATTTAACAAGAGTCAAAGTTGAATGATTCAATGAAATCAAGACGTAAAGATGTGTAGCATTTCTTAAGGCTAGAGTTTAAGAGAATCTGTCTCTTGCGATATAGATATGGTCTGCCTTCCAGGATTATGAGCCGAAACTTAAGGTGTATAATGTATGACGATATCTTTTAGAAACAACCTATTCATGTGTATCCAGAAGTGGTTCATTCTTCTCATGACTCTCTACTTATGATTCATCACAACAATGAGCCTTCCTCGGGGACAGCTCCTCTTCCTATTGCAGTTCAAGCTGAGATTTCTGAGACTACTCAACCTTATGCTGATGCTACTCCACTCATTGCACATTCTATCAAAGACTCCCATTTTAGAGCGCACTGTGGAAAGTATGTGAGAGATTCTGATTATGATCGCGATACGAACTTGAATAGATTTCCCGATTAGTGGAGCCCCTTATTCTGAATTTTTTTGGCTCTCTTGCACAGTACCATTCCTAATGTTGTTGGCGCCTGGCTTGTCGGCTCTTTGGCTTTCTTTGGGTTTTGGGTTTTTTCATTTTATTTGGAAGGGGGGGGGGGGGTTTTTTTTTTGGGGGGTTTTTTTTTGTTTATTTTTTTTTTTTCAATCGAGGTTGAAATGCGATTTTACATCCTCAAGATACAAAGTCTCCAGCTTTTGGTTCAGCTGCTAAGCATTACAAGAAGCAGGTTGTGAAGCCCTCTCATTCCTGTTACTGCTGATCTAGACACTTTTGAGGTTCAGAAGTCTATTTTGGAAAGATTATTGTAAGACTCCCCTTTCTCAGGTGAATTCCTGAGTCTCCCTCACAGTTGAGAAGATTTCGAGTTCTTCTCAGTTCCTTTGGTTTCCACACTTTGCCTGGGAGCTGGGATTAATAAAGTCCTGATGAGAAACTTTTACTTTAAGCCGAAACCATCCCATCACTAGAGTTTGAATATGTCTTCTAAGTATCATCTGGAATAGAGCTCAATCAGGTAAGCGCTCGACTTCCAGTGTATGCTCATCCATCGTATAGCGTGCGTTCGAGCCCGGTGAAGATTCAGCTGTCTTGTAAGTTCCCGGGACAATAAACTAAGCCGCTTATTGTCCCGATTTACCATGCGCTATTGGGGCTGGTCCCCGGCTTTTTTGGGCCCCCCCGATTTTGTGGTTATCTCGATGTATGTTTTTGCTGATAAGGGAAAGCGCTGATCCTCGATCTGCTGCATCCCTGAAATGATGCTAAATGGTTTATTTCTTATGGTTTGGGCCCCAGTGATCAGCGGCCATTTTGTTGACAGCGCTTAGGGCCAATAGCATAAGGGCTATATAAATCTCGCTATTATTATTAATATTATTATATTAGAGTAATTCATGGAATGAGGTCAAGGGTGATCTCGACTTTGAAAGATTGCCCGTGTGATGGTTATGACAGAACATCGAATGTTAGCCTTAACTGTCTCTAATCATCTTAATGAGCGGTTTGTTAGGAGCCTTTTGTGGGAGGCTGTCCCTAAGAGCTATTGATAAGATGTTCGTTTTCTATGATAGATCTTCATCAAGTTCCTGCACAGCCTTTTCAAAATTGCTCTCGGAAAGACAGACTGCTGTTGACCGCTTTTGAACCTCACACCACGGCGGTTCTCTTGAATACTCCTGAGGACACGATCTCTTTGGAGGTCAGTGAGCTAGCTTAGCTTCGCAAGAAGAGGATCGTGTCAAGCGTGATCAAGCCGTCAGAAATTTAACCACTAATGGTACGAAGGTTCCTCAACATCGACCTTATAGTTACAGACCTTATGATTATTGCTACCGCAGAAGGGATGCACTTCTTCTATACCCTGCCAACAGAGGAACAGAGTGCTTCCTTTCGGAAGTCGATTTACGACAATTAAGGCAGCAAATTCAACTATAGAGGCTCCAGACAATATAGAAGTTATTCCTCCTACTCCATACTTAGATGCGTCAGACGTGGCGCGAGTAGGGGAGGTAGGTTCAACTGATTCCTACCTACCTCCTATGACGCCAGTGGGGGCGTCTAAAGCCTTTTTTCCCGGCGTGTGGGGCCCCGGTCGATAAGCTCGGATCATTGGGTGCTTCGGACATTTTCAGAAGGTTACATTTGGAGTTTACCACTCGTCCGCTGATACAAGTCAGATTGTTCTACTCCTATGCAAAAGAGACTTCAAGGCTATGATTCTAGAACGAAGTGAAGAAAAAAAAGGGAAAAGGGACAAGAACGGGGTGAAGGGAGTTGTTTAGAAAAAATAGAGCAAACTTTTTCCAATTATAAGTCTATGGAATGCGTTGGAAGGTTCGACTCTTCTTCCTGGCTCCGTAGAAAACGGGAGATCTCAGACCAATCTTTTTATTACAACCTCTGTCAGATTTATTCGTCCGAGACATTTCAGAATGACTCTTTTCAGCGTTATCAAGAGTTGTATTAGGGCTGGTTCGGCACAACATTAGACTTAAGGATTCTTATCTCCATGTTCCAGTTTTTCCTCATCAACTATGGCTTCGCTTCCATTCGACCAACCATCTTACCAGTTCGGTTCTGGCCATCGTCTTTCTACTGCTCCCCTTTACAAGATATACAAAACAGCAGCAGAACATCTGTAGACAAGGAGGGGTATCCAATAATTCGTCTATTTCGACGACCGTTTGATTGTTAGCACTAAACAAGTCAAGCCTGATAAGTTTAGTTTAACATTTGTTATAAAGCGGGAAGGAGCTGGGTTCATTGATAACTTAAAGAATCAAACCGCTTCCCGAGTCTGAAGCCGTGAATTTTCTAGAGGTTGCCATCTTGGATCTGAAGAATCCAAGCTTTTCCAACAGAAGAGAGAATTGCAGAATTAAAGATTGTCCTGCTCATTCTGAAGAGGAGTTCATCTACCAGCTCGTCTATGGCTCCGCTGCTTGAAATGCTGGCAAGCTTAGTAGGCCTTCTACCCTTCTGCAGATTGTGGTTTGACTGTTCCGCTACCCTTCGAGTTTACTACAACACTACTGTCAGACCTATATCGCCCAGTCGCTTTGAATAAAAGGATTGTGCAGTATTTAACGAGGTTAAGCAACTCTAAGATCCTTATGGTGGGGGAAAGAAATTTCACGAATTTCCACACCCCCAAGTTATAATTACGACAGATACTTCGAAAACAGGTTGGGGAGCATGCATTAGGTCCCACAAAACTAAGAGAGTGGTGTCGAAATTATAAAATGCTCCCACATAAATGTACTAGAGTTGCTAGCGGTGTGTTACGCTTTAATGCGTTCAAACAGACCGATATACTGAGAAATCAGTGAAAACCAGATCAGATTATTCCACGTAGTTGCCTACATGATCAACCACAAGGAGGAACAAGGGTATCCTCATGTGCACTGTGACTATCCCCTCCTCACTTGGTGCCAGAGATGCATTCTATACCTGAAGGCGGAACACCTCCCTGGAGTTATCAACAATTTCGTAGACAGTCTTTCCAGGGAAAGTCATTCAAATATGATCAGCTACTCAGAATCAACTTTGAGAGTGGGCATCTCAACAGCCGTATTTGCCAGAGTAATTTTTCAAAGATTACACAGGCCATAGGCGATCTGTTTGCAAAACGCATGGACAAATTACCAACTCCTAACATACGAAAAGTGATGAAACACGTGGTGGCGATGAGAAAACCTGGGGGAGAGATTGTTTCAATAATTTAGAAAAGGTCCATCTGATTGCAAAGGTTCTGACAAAGTTACAGCAATCAAGTCATGCAGAATGCTGCTATAGCCCCTTATTGGCCACGTACGATGTGTTGGATTTTAGTCTTGGTCATTATCACTGGAGGATCCTCCAAGTCGGAGTCCTGAAGGCAAACCTGCTGTAAAGGAAAATCGAAAGTATGACGCTTTAGGATGAAATCTCTATACTTGACGTGTGTGGCCTCTTCTGCAGCTCGCCTTCAAACACAGGTTTTTTTTCAGTAGAACTGCCGTTCTGTGGCAGCAGTTGCTAAAGGAAGTCAACCTCCATTATCTACTAATAGTAGCTCGACGCTTCACCGTCTGGTGAAAGCAATTCCTAAGTTATCCACATACAGCTTCTATTGGTGACGTGGCCTAACTTCCTGACTATCCTCTTCTCTTCAAAGAAACCTACAACCATCAACTATTAATAAACTTACTTGTCAGCCCTTTTCTACTATCCATGATAATCCGGATGTGATTAGAGAAAGTATCTCTTGGATCTCTTAAGGAATGGTGATAAACGTCCTACCCTTAGAAAACTCACTCCTTCATGGGATCTTCCGTTCGATCTTCGGTAGGTCGCTGTGAGCCGTTTGACGTTGGATAAGCTACACTTTTTGACTTACCAATAAAGACGCATTCCTCCTTATGGCTGCATCTACATCAAGATTTTAGAAATTCTGACAAGAAGTATATTGGGATTCTCTGATCTCACAAGGCACTCTACTTCCTCGAGCTGGTTGTAGGCTCAAAACAGACACTCATTATGTAGCCTCTGACCTATATTTTTTTTCCAGACTTCCTATCGTGTACTGGTGATCCTGAAATGACTGGTGTCCAGTCAAGAGCTCTCGAGTTATACCACGGCTCTGCCTTCTCTGAAAATTTATGGATTCCTCAATTTCTGAGCCATTTTTTCATCACATAACCTTACAACCTGTCAGCACCACAAACCTATAATCACGCTGATTCACTTTCCTCATCTCTGACGCTTTTAATGAAAGCCTCGTCAACTAACAGTAAGCAGCGCCATAACCCGCAATGCTCATGAAATTAGAAGTCAGCCAACCTCTTGGGCTTTTCACTTTGGGAGTGAACATTACTGTGCATTATGGAAAGTAGCAGAGGAGGACGCCTACAACGTTCCTGAACGTTTGAGTAATATGAAAGACGTCCTTACTATTTAGTAAATCGGGGCCAAAACCATCCTGTCAACAAAGCAGTCAGAGTAAGAGGAACAATGCTTAGCATCATTACCATTATGCTCATAAGGTGAGGAATGCGGTGTCATATATAATACAGTGTCCGTTTGTGACTGAGGTCATACCACCCATCTGTCGATTGTGTTCGCCATTGCGTGCGTACGCATGCATTATTTGTTTCAGAACTGTACTCAAATGTCTCGGGTCTACAAGGTCCACGGTTTGTTACGTTACTAATTGCATGGTAGCTAGGACACTCTCTATGGGCGGACACTCAGTTTCTTTTACACCGGCATATATACAACTGTATATGCTTTGACATAGCCACAAAACAAAAACTTTCTTACAACATTGTTAGATCATATTAAAAAAAAGGGCGCCCTGCTTACACCGTGAGTTGGGGTTAAATTGTATAGGCTATACTAAAAGCCCAGAAAGGCTGTGGCCCTCGGCCAAATTCTCAAAATACATTTCAATTCTCATTTTTTCCTCATAATAATTTCGTAGACACTTAGTACAATTAGTATTGCAATAGATCAAAAGTCCATATTATTTAGCGAAACAACCCAACGCAGTGGGTGTAGTTCTGACATGTTTCCCCCCCCCCAGTGCTATTGACAGTTTAATATGCACAAAGCAACCACCAAATTCTTCAAAATATTCCCATCCATGACATTGTTCCATTATACCGTTTTTGCTCGTTCCGATATTCCCTATTTCCCCATTCACTTTCACACGAGCTATCGAACTCGTGTCACAGGAATTGTTCTCTTCGTTACCTGATGTAGCATGCACAACCCCGTGCGTACTAGTTAATTGGTTGGAAAATAGATCACCACGGACGGAGCTTATGCATGGGTGTTTGTGACGAGTGTAATTAGCACGTGGGTCCGCTTTGTTGCTGGTTTGGGGATTCTTTGAGTGTGATCGCAATGGCGGGAACGGAGCGGTGCCCGGAGCAAACCTAGATTCTTTATAAGTATGTTGAGTGTCCGGTTTTTTAAAAAGTTCGGTTCGTGCAATAGAGGGTGCTATTATTATATGCTATCATGTTATATGTATTTGGATATACATTGGGGCAAAAATTATATCAGCTTCCATAAGAATTCACATTGCGTGAAACCCCGCAGCAACTGAGACTACCGGCTCCACTTCCTCCACCTAGTGACCAGTGTGGCAGTCATGCACTAGTTGGATCATTTCGTATGTATAAAATGCTGAAATGAATAACTCACACCCAAATTGTGAGATTATTCTATTTTCATACATGTATACTTCCGAATTGATCCAACTAGTAACTAACCCTCATCCGGCCTTCCCCGCAGTGGAAACCTTGGGGAAGGTACAAAATGAGGCAAAGAATTATGGGTGCCAGTGACGATAAGGATGGCGTACCGATGCTAGCGTGGGACCGCTACTAGCATGGGCGCACCGAATTTTTAATGTGGCATAAAGGGTGTCTCGAGGCTTTTTTTGAGCACAAAAAATGCACTAGTCTTTTTTTGGGGAATCATTCGTAAGTCTACATGTATGAAAATAGAATATTCTCAAATTTTGGATGAGTATATTTAAATACTTGTTCATATGGTTTATCAACAAATTTACAAAATCAAATTAAAAGGACATTTTAAAGATTGCTTTGATTCCTCACCAATTAAATTTAGGAGCATCATTGCAAAACAATAAATCTTTGCAGATTCTCTTCAAATTTGACACATCTGCGAATGGTATGTCCCTAAGTAATACCAACATTTCCTGTTTCTTATCTTATGCCAATTAATTGATAAATTCTAGTTAATTTTAGGCTTTTGGGTGGGGACATGGTAAAATTTTAAGAAAACAGCATTATAACCAATGCCAAATATCACAGAATTGGCCATGTAACTATGTACACCAGCCAACAGATGGAGAAGTAGAAGAACCGCCTTTGTGGTCTCCTTTAGCTGCGGTAGCGAAGCAAGTTAGAAAACTGTGACGAAGCAGCGACTAATCTCTGCAACGCCCAAACACTGTTTTCATTAACATCATTTCGTAAGTATAGCCCATATCATGATAGACCTCCGCACAGCCTTTTCTAAGGTCCCTGGCCTGACTAATAGTGTCCATTGAATGTGAGTTTTTCCATGCAAAAGTACCATCATTTGCTGATTTGTATACAATCTCCATTGCGATGTCCTATGTCTTCGGAAACCCACAGAGGAATCAAATACCACCGCCCAACCATACAGGAATGGTCCTGCTTGCCACCGAGAGACCACCTCGACAATACGGAAGTGCAATATTTGTGGAACAGGTACCGAAGTGAACACCTCATTGTCTGATGATAACAACATCCGCAGTCCCTCACCATTGAGCTTCGTTC
Source organism: Ophioderma brevispina (assembly GCA_023653785.1). Taxonomy (NCBI): domain Eukaryota; kingdom Metazoa; phylum Echinodermata; class Ophiuroidea; order Amphilepidida; family Ophiodermatidae; genus Ophioderma; species Ophioderma brevispina. Next base: position 13,633 of record JAMKCH010042160.1, read on the forward strand.
TGTCATAGTTACATTCTGTCTACAAACCTCCATCAGTAGACTTAGAGCACCCTCAGCTCAACCCCTGGGAATTCCACCAAACCTCACTTCTTCATTGGCGACATCAACAGCCATAGTACCCAATGGGGCTACAATGCAACT
>JAMKCH010042161.1:0-38072 GCA_023653785.1 Ophioderma brevispina
TTCAAGTGTCTAACAAGGAGAGAGAGAGGGGGGGAGCAAACTTTGAAAAGGAGAAGTTTTATAAAACCAGTGGGTTGCCAATTTTTTGAAGGAAAGCAAGAGGGGACCACAACAATTTTCACCAAAATTAAAATTCCTCCACCCCCCCAGCATAAATAATGACCGCTGCCTTAAAAAATCTTGTGGCTCTTTTCATCCTTCATGGCCGACTCACAGATTTCCCCCAAGGATGCTGCCCTCATTTTTCTAACAAATCATATTTTCTGCATTTACATGGGCGAAACACCTAAGACCATATTGATGTCCTTCTGAAAATCACTACTTTGTAGTAAAATTCTGGATCCAGAAATTCTTTAATTTTATTTAACTAATTTTAATTAATAAACCAAGAAAAGTATATTTTGAAATCTCTGAATCTGCCTTCATGTACTAACATGTGTATAGTAAAGTGTAGATACACTGCAATGCATTGTGGGATTTTCTAAACCACCCCTGGTCTCTGCTGGCATAAAATCTATGATAGCAGCTATCTGAGATTCCTTAACCCCTTCTGCAATAAACAATAAACATGCCCCCTAATCCAATGCCAATTCTGCCCAGGTTACAACTACTAATAGTAGTACTATTACAAAGCACAATAAGCTACAGTAACATGACAACATACATTGTAAGAGTAGTGTAAAACCCAATAAATTGTGGTTGACAAAGTTTAATTGTAGTATTTCATTGCCATCACTGTAATTAGTTTAATGTTCTGGATGACTTGTTATTATTACTTTGCCATATTGGCAGGCCAATGTTCCATGCTGAGAGATGCGCCATACGGTTTCTGTCATTGCGGACAATGTGTATTGTTTTTGTTTTTGTGTGTTCCCACCGAGGTCTACTCTCTTTCTTACAGTATCTCTCATTGGCTTAATGCATGATACAACAAGATATAAGCTCTAAGAAACCAATCAAAGTAGATGTTTCAAATATATCTGGATGCACCTTTTCTAACCATGTCTCTGATTGGCCGATTACATCATAAACCTTACAAAAGAACCAATCAAATCGGATTGTAATGCCAAGGAGGTTTATAGCATGTTTCAAGAGTTTGCCAAAATACAGACAAGTTCAAATATGTGATGTGATCTTGGAAAACTCATCACATGTTGCACAGGACAGTTTTGAAAAAAAATAAAGAAAATACCTTAAAATCTGTTATGTTGTACTTTATTTTTTGTCAGATTGTATAAGGCATAACTTTTGATATGTGAATCATAGAAGAAAGAAGTAAAAAATTATGGAAACTTTATATTTCAAACTTTGCAATGATAGTCAAAACTCAAAATATAAATTTTCCACCATGTGGCGGGTTTTCCCAGATCGCATCACATATTGAAATTTTCAAATCTCTGCAAAGTATCACATCATCTCACTTGAAATTGGGGTTCATCTTTTAACTCTTAGTCAAAATAGTGATAGCCTTTCACCAGTCTGGGCAAATTAACAGCTCTGGTAATGTTATATACCAAAACTGGTCATGCATTGTCGGAACTAGAGCATTCAAATTCCAAAATGCAATGTAAGTAAACTGGAAATTTCATCAATTTAATATAAATTAAATTTTTACATTTTATTTTTTTCCTCATGAATGGGAATAGTATTGATACATCTTTAGGTTTATTACTGGAAAATTATGATTATGATCTTTACAAATTGATTAATTAAATAGAGTAAATCTGATGTTTCAATAAATGTGCTGCTAACCTCAGAGCACATAATTAAAAACTCACAGCCAATTTGTCAAGGCACATAATTTTACAAAATCAAGAGTCAATTTGCATTAAATTACCAGTTGATTCTGACTGTTAATGACACTTTTCAATCAGAAATAAAATGGTAGGGGATGATTGTTTCTGCATCTGGTAAAATTTCGATCAGAGCTGGTAATTGCCCAGCCGTTTCACTGATTTCATCCATCATTAACACCACTGTAAACACCAAAAAAAAACATAAATAAATCAAGCAAGTTCAAAAGTGATAGCAAGAAAATGAAACATCAAAAGAGGAATGTCCTTTGATTATAGGTTGCTTGCGTAGCAGGAACATTATGATTCCATTTCATTCTTACGAATGGAGGGACGGTAATAACTGTAAACATCACCCATTAACAATTTACATGACGTAACAAGTCTTGGCTATTGGTTCTTTTTGTAATAGCACATCAATAAATTTTAAAAAAAAAAAATGGCAAATTTGAGCATGTTTCTTTTACATTTAAAGGGAAATACTGTCAAGATTTGTCAAGCTCAGTTGACTTACATTCATAAAATACTTATGTACGTACATCACAAATTCCCAAAAGAAAAAAAATACATTTGATTGTAAACATTAACAAAATAGGAGGCATCTTAATTTTTGCTTTTTTGACATACGAAGAAAACGGGCGGATTTTTCACACGGTCATTGATCAAAAGCGCCCAATTTTGCTCTCCTCGTGACGTCAAGTGATGACCATCATCGTGTTGACCGAATTGTTATTGCGGACACTGTAATATTGATGGATTAATGAAAGTAAATAATCAAATTAGAAAAATTAAGTTACAGACGGACATATTTTGTTTTCATTTCGTTGTGTTTTAATTATTATTAAGTGCAACACTGCGATATGATGGTCACAACGACGTAAATTATGGATGGTCATCACTTTCACGTACCCATTTGCCTGCGATGTGGATTTGTCGGAATCGTTTCGAGTAAGCATTGGGCGAAAATTAAAAGGGCAAAATACTCAACAAATGTGGACAATTTTAAATTATTATTTATATGTAATCCTACGTAACTTAAGTTTCCATCCATACCAAATTTTCAAAATCGTCAGAATCATGACATATTTCCTTAAAACTCTCACCAAATCACACCAAAGTCCATGCTAAAATCACCAAATAACAAAGTTTGAAAATATGGTGACCAGAAATTTTTTTAGTTACGAATCAACAAAACTGGCAGCATGTCGGACCACCCAGCACAAGATTTTCTGTCGTGCGCGCTAGAAGTGGGCCAAATTGATGTGAATTGATGAGTGCGAGCTAAAATTGCCTCAAATTCTGGTCTAAATGCCACTTAGTTGAGAAAACATACCAGTCATACCATGTCAATCATGAAAATTCATCACTGTCTTATAGAAACTAGTGCAATTTTCAGACATTTTAAAGCAAGTTTTTTCAGGTTGCCATGCAAGAATATGAAATGTGGTCCACCCAAGATTTTTTCTCCTTACGGCAGCCAGTTAAGTAAGTGTATATCCTTAACATCAACAATAGAAAGGAGGTACAGTGCTACAACTAAATTGGTCTGCAGCCTTCAGGTCACTAATGCTGACTTTGAGCCTAAATCAATTCTACACAGGAATTTTAGCCAATTTATCCTAAGATCCTATTTCTTACCCACATCAATTTTTTTTTTCTGGCCTAATTTTCAGAAAAAAAAAAACATGTTTGTTTACAAATATATTTTCTAAAAATACTGTAGATTTGACTAAATTCTCAATGTCATTACCACAAGGCATGATTATTTCATTACTTGGATAAAAGCAGATTTTAACACTAATAAAATCCAATATGTACACATCCTACTTCAGATAAATCTTACTCAATGCCCTAGATTCATCTGCCTGAATAAAAATCACCTGAAGAAGGTAGTTGCCTTTATATTAGAAAGAACTTTGGAAAGATAAGTCATAAATCATAATTCCAAACTACATTTTTCTAATATTTTTACATGAGTGAGATAATGGCAATGTGTACTTGCTTTGGAAAAACTCCTTCAGGGCATTCGTCTCTAAAATAACATACACAGTGGTGTCTGTGCAAGCAATCTTGTTGGAGTGCTCTTGATGTTCACACTGGACGGCAGTGAAATTGAGACTAATACAACTATATGCTATGTGTATTGTTGGTCACTTTCAATAACAGCTTCCAAGGGTGGAATTTTAACATACCTAACAGTAGGACTACAGGCAAACAGCATTACAATTAGTGAATACATGATTAAGTGGCTCTTGAGATGGATTCCTAATTAATCCACAGTACCCCGGGGATCCATTTCAGGACCCACTAACCTAAAATTAGGTTTGTTTGTGCCCATCAAAATGCATTGGACAACAAGCAGCTATTGCAGTTTTCAACCACCTGATACTTCACCAATGGTCTCACCATCTATACACAATGTAGGTCACCATTTACAAGAGGTTGAGAATTTATAACAATAATGTATGCAGAGTTCCTGTAGAAATGGGACCTCAAAGTATAAGTTTAACTAGTCAGAAATTCAAATCTCTCACTCTCCCTATGGGAAACACCAAATTGATTTGATGTACAAAATTACATGTAGCGGTAGCATCGTAATTTCAAACACACATTTCTTTAACAGTTTCCAATCTTCTCTGGGACAACAAAAATGCTAAATACACCATGCTTATGAACATTCATAAATCATCATTCATTCATCCATTGCAACATGCCAACAACATCCACTGCAGACAGTGTTGCTAATGCCACAGAATACTCTACTGAGTGTGAAGTTATTAGACCGACAATAATTGGTGGCGGTCCACCTGCAGGATCATTTCAGGCAATTCTTGAACATGGACATTGGCATGAGCAGGTAAATGAACTAAGAGCCTGGCGTTATAAATGAAAGAGAATTCTGTTTTGTGGTTGTGACATTTCAGCCTGTGAGTGCATGTTCACTTCTATTACTTTTTTGTTTGACTGGCAGACAGCAAATATGGCATTTATGAATACATCATGAACTCATATCTCTTTTCTGAGATATGGTACATGAAACTGCATTAACATGAAGAGCCTAACTGGTCTTTTGTACAGCATTTCTGGTAGGCTAATTACATCATCCAAATACAGGGCGAGTAAAAAAAACTTGACCCTGATTGTGTCTGCCATTTTTATTTTTTATGTAACATATAGCTAACATACGTGGTATCATCGAAAAGCCTATTTCATCATCTTTAATTTGCTGCAAATATCATTCACATCGGTTAGGTTAATGACCGAGTTACAGTCCTTTGAATCAAGTAGCCAATTTTGCGCTCTGTCCACAGATTCCCATTTGAATGCACGGCGGCCAACTAAGCAAATGACTCCCAAAAATGTTGATAAGGGTATGTCTATGTTTATGTCAAATAAAGTAAAGTGGTATCTTAAAGGTGTAAAAGCCAGTGATAATGGTCAGTTTTATTTGAAACATTTTTTTTCAAGATGTGGCATATTTGGGTTTACAAATAAAGACAATACCTTGAACCTCAAAAGGTTGTCACTGATGTTTGTTTCTTCATATGGTATGATTCATTTAACTCTTCCAGAAACTGATACATGTATCAAGTTACTTTATTTTTCAAATTATGAGCGATGAGGACGTAGAAACGTTAAGAGGGCAATGATGGTAAATTGTGACTGAAATTTGCAGAGTTAAATAGCGTCACATTTATTCTGCAGTCAATAAATAGCCCGATTTTCTTTCGGACACTGATTTCCTATGCTGAATGCCGTTCATTTTAATGTGAATCCGTGGACAGAGCGCAAAACCGACTACTTAATTTAAACAACTGTAGCTCGGTCTATACCTAACTGATGTGAATGATCTTTGCAGCAAATTAAAGATAATGAACTAAGCTTTCAGATGATACCACAAATGTTAGATATATGTCACTCAAAATTCAAAATGGGCGGACACAATCAGGGTCAAGTTTTTTTTTACTCACCCTGTATTTCAAATCTAGCCTAGCCCTCTTCAGTCCTACACCATTCTTACCATGCTGCTAATTGGTTTTAAATATTACCCATGTATTTTCTCTAATAAAGGCCCCCTCATATTTTTTTTTTCAACCAATTGTTCCTAAAAGTTCAAAAATCATACCATACATACAAGCATACACTGACATTATAGTTCAAGATTATTGAAAATGGGGCAGATAATGCAGCAATGAAACTGGCGAATACTCCATTACATCGGGTGTAGATGCAGACATCATGGACAGTTGTTCATCGTGTTTCAAACATAATCATTTTTGTGTAGAAGCAGTGGAATATAACCAGATTGAAAAATGTTCTATGGGTTGCAATGGAAATATAAGGACCAAATTACCTATAATAAAAACCCCCTTTATGATAAAAACTCACACCCCTTTTTGATTAAAAAAAAATCGCAACCCCCGGTAGATCCATCAGCGGCAGCCGAACAATTTTCCAAAGTAGGAGGGGCCACTTCCACTTTATCTGAGCAAGGTTAAAAGCATACTATCACTTTATAGTGCTGCAGTATAATTGTTTCATTAATTGTAGCATTTGGTTAAATAGATGTTGTCCTGGTAATCAAAATATCCGTTTTGAATTTAATATTATGCCATAATATTGACCAAATTGCAAAATTTTTATCTTTTGGACAGCCCTGACAATGTATCTCAAACCTCAATTAAACAAAACATACATTGTGGTCCTGGGCCGCTTGGCACCGCATTGTGTGTGGGAATGAGGAGGCCTCATATGACCATGTTTACTTGATATGTGCCATTCTGAAGGCATACACAAATGAGGGTTTTGCGGTATTTCTCATAAACCATGTTGGTTCCAATTGAACTTCAACTTTCAATTGAGGTCATTTTACATTTTCTCCTATCCTAACTTGAACTCACAGGACCTTTGACCTTGATGTGGACCTTTGACCTCATCAACAAATAAAAGGCAAGTTTGTTTAAATCCATGGAAGTATGCAGATATTACAGGTAAATGTAAAACAGGTAAAACAGACACCAGACAACAACAGAAAACAGTAGACAAAGTGATATCTACCTGCCTGAAGGATTGGCGGACACCACAACACACACACAGGCGAGTCCTTAAAAAGGAACACTTCTGCATTTAGTGCACAATTTGTGAAAGAACAAACCAATGGAGTTTTGTAACACTATATTGTAATGAATACTATACCAGGCATCAATCATGATGATCAACCTTTATTGGTGAAAACAAAGGATTTCAGTTTCATGTTACTTTTTCTGATAATCTGGTATATTTTGAAGTAGAAAGAATCGATTGCATGGAACACCAGCTCAGGTTTTACCATCACTTCCCATTTAAATGGAACTTCTTATCCAGTGCCAAGGCCAGATATTGTGTAGTCAATACTTATATACAATGCTGTACAAAAGTTGGCCTGTTACCACACATGAATATTAGTCTGCTTAATGAAATAAGTCCATGCCTATCCAGTGTTAAACATACTCCATACAAACAATGTAATCTGTACCACCACTTGTATAGTAAACATGGGAAAGTATATTTTTGATATAATTGCTAGAGAAGTAATTCTAAAGTTTAATTTGTCAAGCAAAATTTTGCATCTGCCAACCAATCAGAGAAAAATGTTACATAGCTACCTTTAGGTTAGGACTAGTTCATTTAGTGCAAGCAGGGGATGTCACTATCACTAGTGTTGCAAGTAGGGTTATGTAATCACTGACCTTGGCCATGCATGGAAATATGAGGCTCTTGAACTCAACAGCCACTATCAGTAACAGCTGAGAGGTAAACAATGGATGGGCTTGTTGTTATACACACAATTAAGAAACTATGTACCAATGCATGAGTGTTTTGGTCAATTCAGGATTAATATTATGCCTGGCAGAAGAAAGAAAAAAACAAGTTTAACTTCACTCAGTTTCATGGGATCACTCACTAAAATAGCAACGGTCATGCTGCAATTCAAAAGGTTTGTACTTTCAAAATGGGATAGGATAAATCATGTAGAGTTTTCTCATATTTTGGCACAAAATAAAAAATCTGACTACATGAAGCCTCAAAAATATTAAACAATGTGTATTTGACATTGGCAACCACAAAACATGAAAATGGAGTCAAAACTGAACAACTTCGTTGTTTCATCCCAAATGTGATTGAAGAGGTCACATTTTGACTTTAGAAGTATCATTCCATAAAAAAAAAAAAAAAAAAAAAATTTCTAATAAGAACCTCTTCATCCACTGGTTAGATACAAATATTCCTAACTACCAATTACATTGGTATATTCACTTGGTGATATAATTGGGGAAGTTTAACTATGGGTGATATATACTAAAAATGGGTATAAATGGGTTATCCAGTGATGTCATTTGAAAAGTTAGCCTAAAAACCAAATCTAATATGGAGCAAAAATGATTTAAAATTTGAAAAGCACTCATTCAAAAATACGCTTTGAGCACCCTGGGCACTTATCAGGATAAATGTGGCTCATCAATTTGAGATGGGAGTAGGAGCCTTGGGAGTCAGTTTCAATGAATCTTGGTGTGCTTTATTTATTTGGTCTTTTGGGTTTTGGAGTTTCAGTGACTTGGGAAGTTTATCTAAACATACATGTCTATTGATATATCAATGATATCAGACTGTCTAAGCAATATGATAATTTTCAGTTCATTGTTATTATTAGGGGAAACTAGACCTTCCTTTCAAATTTCAAAGAGGTACATGTATTTTTTTCCAATGAAAAATGGAAAGCTCACTGCAATAAGATTATATGGGAATACATTTTTGGTTATATAAAATAAAAGTTGCAGCAAGATGTTCTATGAAATATGAAAGAAATACAGCTAATTTCTAAGGGCAAGAAAATTCTTAAAAAGGCATTTTGTTATTTTAGCACCCGAGTTTTTAAAAGATATCCTTGGAAAAAATGCTTATTTCCAAATTTTCAGTTGATTTCAATGTGCTTTTTTTTGTTAGATGTTTGTATCACAGTGGCTCATAGGCTACCACGGAAGTAATATCAAATTATGGCAGAGGAGATCAAATCTGCATGGGAGAATTAGGTACACATAAAAATACTTAAAGGTGCGTATTCCGATCGTCTTTGGGACCACCCCTGATTTACCTGGAAGTAGTATCGATTTGATATCAGATGAAAGGCCGTATTTTTCTCATTGTCGTCCTGATATTTGAGCCCTCAAATCCATTTCTTTCCCAAGATATAAACAAAAAAACACCGTTTTAGTAGTTAACCATCAATATTAGCACAGTATTGAATAGGGCTTTGTAACATGCATTATTGCGTCTACCATTAAAACCGCAAGTTTGTTTCCCACAGTACTTGATGGGGTGTATGTGCAAGTGCCAGGCTCTCATATCAACTAGAGAACACAATACACATAAATCAGAACAAGCACCTTTAAAGGTGCAACAACTTACAAGATTTTTCAAATAACAGGTGTCCCTAACAAATGTGAAAATTTCACACTGGTGTAAAGCTTTCTATAAAAAATATCCCCATCTAAAAGGATTAAGCTGAGAACTGTTTCTTTGGTACCAAAATTGTGAAATTTCTAATTTCCTATAGGAGCAAATACAAAATTCAGCCTGTTTTCTATTGAAATATGAGCATATACAAATCACCTTTTGTTTTCATTTTAAGTTATTTCTGTAGCCAAATAAAATGTAGAGCATCTATTGCGTGTCTAATCTATATGAAATCAGTACATATCACAGAAAATATGGACGACTTGCAATGTCTCGTTGCACCTTTAGGCCAATGGTTCAGATGATGCAAAAACTCTCAATTATTGCATTAAAGGACCATGGGTCCGATTGCTAATAGCCTTGTCCCCAGAATCCCAGATTTTACCGGAAGTGGTCAAAAGTTTAGTATCTGAAGAAAGTTATACTATTTTTCTCATTTACCCTGTGAAATCTTAGGCCATATTTATCCTGTGAAATCTTAGGGTTATAAAAGATGTTTGGTTTGGATGTTAGAAATATATATGTGCCCCATTTTGATCGACCAATATTAATTTTACACGGTACTCTACAGGGATTACAAAATCACGTTTTAGCTCTCACATCAAAACAGGTTGAAATATCGGTGCGAAACTTTGCAGATGGGGTTTTGGGATGAAGATCATTCTATCAAGAAGAAAACTTGATATACTTAAATTGTGTCATCCCCTTTAAGCCTGGTGAAATATGTTTTGGATCATGAAATGCCTCTTTGAAGTAAGAGCCAGAACTTCACTAATACAAGATCAATTTTACACTCCAGACAAATGTTTCGTCATGTGAGTGCAACAAGATCGGAAGTGCAATAGCTGCCATTTGTCAAAGATTCCCATTATGCCAAGTCTTTGGTCAGTGGCTCTGATGGCAGCACACTGATGCATCACACAGCAGCTATTCCACTTATGACTTTGTTGCAATCACACAATGATTCACTTCTGCTTACAATCTTTATTTTTTTCCTGAAATTGATCTAGTATGTCGTCGGAATAAAAACGGCTGAAGAGAAGTGTGTGTAAAAGAGTTAGATTCCCACTACACAACAATGTGACATTTCAGTCTGTAAGTACACGTCACTGTAATCCTGGTTTTTCCATCATCAGCAGACTACAAAAAAAGAGCATTTATGCTTACTTCATCAAGTCTTCTCTCCTTCCTGATATGGATACATGAAATCCTATTACACGCATCGCTGCAAGTCTAGCCAGTCTAGTTGGCTAAGTAACCACAAAAGTGTTCAAGTATTTATACAGATGTACAATGTACAGTGTAATTACAGATGAGCTGATAGACAAAACTGGTTTTAATATCTTCCCATTAATGATGTACAATTTGTGCTATTGGAATTTCATACTTTGATAATATATAATATATATAACAGAATTGAGAATTAAAAAATTGCACTACGTATTCTGAACAACTCAAATGAACAATTGGGATTGCTAGCAAATGAAGGCTAAAATTTGCACTTAAAATCTGTGAAGACCATTTTTAAAAAATTTCCATTGTACGAAAGAGTTAATTCCAAAAGACAAGATAACATGAAGTATTGATTTCTTTACAATGTATTGAATATATCATAAATATCCGAATTAGAAATTAGAATACAGTGTCATTTTAAAATGATACAGGTGCATGATTTAATAAATCTATAAACACCTTGCATTTTAATGTGAAAAACATTTTATGAAATAAACTTTTTATCTTATGATAAACAAATCCCAATCCACCAAGTTACGGAAGTGTAATGTTCTTGACATTTCCACGCACTAGTAAATTCCACAAATTTTAACACATGTCTCTCAAATGGCTATGGTTTATCTTGTAGTAATTCATAACTTATTTTTAAGGCAGCTATGACTGCATCCTTGATAAATAAAATTGTTGTATATAGAAAATACTCTGACTGCTGAATTTTGGAGCCAATGTGTCAGTGGTTTCTCTAAGATACTATTCACTGTTTTCTATCCAAAACTGACAAATATTGTCACAGAATTTGAAATTTTTAAATATCGTCACAAGTTTTCTTATTATTGACATCACCAACAAAAACTTCTTGGGATGCAATCTATACTTGTATATTCTATACCATTGCAACATGTCAGTCTCCATTACAGTACACTTCCTTTGAATGGGATAATTATTAAGAGAGAAAGTATTGCCAAGAAGTAGAAACAGCTCTGGTTGGAGTTGTTATGGTTGTGATTGTTGGGGTTGGGGTCAGGTTTGGGGTTGTCGGGAATGGGGTTGGAGCTATGGTTGGAGATGGAATGTGTTAAAGTTTGGGTTGTAGCTGTGGTTGTGGTTGGAGTTGGGACTGTGGTTGGAGGGTTGTAGTTGGGATTGGAGTTGGAGCTGATGTGGTTGGAATTGGAATTGGGGTGGGGTTATGGTTAGAACTGGGGTTAAGTTAGAAATGGAGTTGGGGTTGTGTTTTGGGTTATAGTTATGGTTGAAGTTGGGGGATGTGGTTTTGGTTGGGATGGGGTTAGAGATAGGATTGTCGTTCATGTTGGTGTGTGGTTTGGGATTGGTTCTTTAATAACAATGTCACGTTTCTATGGAAATATCAAGGTAAAATGCCAAACTTGACAAGATGATTTATTTATAAGTAATGATCACAGTAGACTGATTTTTCCAGAGGGGTGGAACTTCCCAAATCCTGTACAGTTGTAATTTACACAAAAATAGACAAATGTTCAGAAAAGACCAGATACCATGAAGTATTGATTTCTTTTCAAACGACCAATTTGCGAGATCTAATGACACAAAGTTTTACAATGTAGGAATTATCTAAATATCCACTTAGAAATTTAAATACAGTGTCAGTTGTTACAAAATGAGACAGGTGCATGATTTTAATAAATCGATAAACACACTTGCATTTTAATGTGAAAACATTTTCTGAAATAAACTTTTTATCTTATGATAAACAAATCCCAATCCACCAAGTTTACGGTGAGTGTCATGGTTCTTGAACATTTCCACTCACTCGTAAATTCCACCCATTTTACCTACACATGTCCTCTCAATGGCTATGTTTTTATCTTGTAGTAATTCTCACTTAGGTTTAAGGCAGCTATGACTGCATCCTGATAAATAAAATTGTTGTATATAGAAAATACTCTGACTGCTGAATTTTTTGGAGCAAAAACCAATGTGGTCATTGGTATCTAAGATACTATTCACTGTTTTTCTATCCAAAACTTACAAATATTGGTCACAGAATTTGAAATTTTTAAATAGGTCGTCACAAGTTTTTTTTTTTCTTCTTATTGACATCAACGGGCAACAAAAACTTCTGGGATTGCAATCTATACTTTGTATATATTCCCCCCTATACATTTGGGGCAACATGTACATTCTCCAATTACATTACCCTTTATTATTCCTTTGATGGGATTATCAAGAAGAAAAGTCTTGGCCAAGAAGTAGAAACAGTCTGCTCTGGTTGGAGTTGTTATGGTTGTGATTGTGGTTGGGGTCATGTTTGGGGTTGTTGGAATGGGGTTGGGAGCTATGGTTTTGGAGATGAATGTGTTTAAAGTTTGGGTTGTACTGTGGTTAGTGGTTGGAGGTTTGGGACTTGGTTGGAGGGTTTGCGGTGTGGGGGAAATTAAAAGGAAAGTTGAGAGCTGAAATTTGGTTGTGGGGGTGGCATTTGGGGTGGGGTTTATGGTTAGAACTGGGTTAAGTTAGAAAGAAATGAGTTGGGGTTGGTGTTTTGGGTTAATAGTATGGTTGAAGTGGGGGAGGTGGTTTATGGTTGGCGCTGGTGTTCGGCGCTCGGCGTGTCGTCTCACATGTTGGTGTGTGGTGTTGTGCTTTGTTTCTTTCCCTCCCCCTGTCCCGTATTCTCTAGTCCCTCACCTTTCCCACTTCCCCCCTTTCCCCAGCCATTCTTTCTATTCACCTCCTCCCCCCCGTCCCCTTCTTTTTTTTCCTGGGGGGCTTTCCCAAATCCGTAGGCCATTATAAAATCGACAAAACAAATTGTGTTGTTTGTTTTTTTGTGGTTGGTTGTTTTTGTTTTGCGTCATTCTTTGTTCTTTTCTGTGAGGCGCAAAAAGGAATCAAGGTAGGACAGAAAAGAGTTTCAAAACACGAAGCCGGAAACGACACTGTCGGGCAGATCATCCCCCGTTAACTGGGCGGGGATACAGAATCGAGTTTACAATCAGTGTATGTTGCCAGTTTTGCCAATGCCCTTTATATGCATGAACCTGGTAAGATAAAACAACATCAGCATAGTTCCCTCCTTTTTGTGTACATTTACAAGCTCCCTTTTCCAACATTCCCTGTTCTGCAGTTATTTCCGTTTATTGGCTCCACATCCGCCAGTCCTTCTTCCATAGTAGTAAATAGAATTACCTCTCCGAGCAATACATGGGCTTTAAAAAAAATTTCTGCTTTGCCGCGGAACCCAACAGACTCCATACAATCGCGATGACCTTTAATTATATTCCCTCTGCGCTTTTCCCTCTTTAGAAATGATTAACGGCAGAGACAGCAATGCATGTTCTTACTCTTAACTGAAATTTTCTACATTTGATAAACACTTCTAATTATAAGTGAAAGATGTGGTCAATCTCCGTCTCACTTTTGGTTTTGCTGTACCCCACTCCCGTTTTCTCATTTTTTCCAGTTTTACCACCACGTCTTGGTTTCGGTCAACTTGGGTGTGTTGTTTGTTGATGTTTGTTTGCTACCTTGGTGTTCACCCCTTGGTGGTTTTTTGTTGGGTTTGGGTGGGGGTTGTGGTGGTTTATGTTGCGGTGTGGGTGCCGTTCCCTGTGGTTGGTGTGTTATGTCTTTGTGTTCTCTTTTTGTTCTGTTTTTGTTTGCTCCTTTGGTTACTGGGTGTTTTTTTGTTCGTCACTCCCCCCTGCATCATTTGTGATCCGTCTTTCCTCTCCTATCTATCTTTTGTGCTAAGTTACGGAGCTGAAAATTGGAGTAAAACAAGGAAGGGCGGTTTCTACACGTAACCACAGGGGGAGTGTAGAGTCGCCTGGGTTTGTGTTGGGGTTGGTTGTTTTGGTGTTTTTCTGGTTCTAAAAGTCGTCCTGTTCTTCCTTCATTCTTCTTCGGGTTTTATCCCATGTCTATCTCCCGCCCCCCACCGATTGCTCGGGGGTGTCGTCACCATTCCCGACTTTTTGGATTTCCGCCCCCCTTCATGGCGCTTTTTTTCCGCTTTTGCCGCGTCAGTTCCGTCTTTTTTGCTCCCTTGCGCGATTGGACTCCCTGGTCACTACACCCGTCCCCTCCCTGTCTTCCTCCTACCCTCTCTGGCCCTTGGCTCGCTCAGTGTTGTCTAGCCCTTGCAGTTTTGTTAAAAGGGGGTCAAGTGACAGTGAGATCACCAAGTCACATGGTTCACAAGGTCCATGGGATCACGGAATGTCACATGTGTCACGTTAGGTTCACAAAGGGTCAACAAAGGGTCTTTCCAAAAAGGGTCACACAAGGTCACATGTTGGTCAACCAAGGTCCACATAAGTCACCATGGTCACCCCACCCACCGGCCCCCTCCAGCTCCATGCCCCGGCCCCCGCCTCCCCCGGCCGACGCACCCCACCATGTTTGTTTGTGGCCTCGGTGTCCTTTGACTTTGTGTCTTCTCTCCACCCTTCTCCTTGCGCGTTTATTCCCCCCACCCTTCCCCCGATCCCTGCCTGTGCGGCATGTTTTGATGTTTTGTTGTTTGGTTTTTTGGTGTGTTTTGGTGTGGTTTTTTGTGTTGGTTTGTTTTGTTTTTTTGCAGTGGGTGGTGGTGGGGGGTTGGGGGGGGGTGTGTGAGACGTTTTGTTTTCTTGCTGTCGTTGTAGGGTGGATTGGATAGGGATAGGCCCAGCCCGCGCCAGTGTGGGGGTGGTTGGGGTGGTCTGGAGGGGGGCCGGCGGCGGGGTGGGGGGGTCTCTCCCACCTGTTTTTGTTCTTGCTTTTTCTTTTTTGTTTTTCGCTTTTTTGTGGGGGTGGTTTGTTTGTTTTTTGTTGTTTTGTTGTCCCTGTTGTGTTGGCGGTGTTTGTCCCCGTCCCGCGCAATGGCCAAACCCCTTTGTGTTTCGGCTTGGCCAAAGGTGGGGTGACGTGAGGTCAGCAAGATCACCAAGTCCCATGGGGTCACCACAAAGGTCCACAACAAAGTCACCAAGGGTCAAAAAAAAACACAGAAGTCACCAAGGATCATAAGAGGTGCACCACCTCCTCTCGCCTCGACGACCACCCCAACCCTTCCCCCACTCACCCACCTACGCCTATACCCCGGTAGCCACCCTCCCCCAGAATTCCGATCGCCATGAGGTAAAGGTTAAAGGGGGTCGCCCGCCCACCATCGTCCCGTGGCTGCTAGGCGGGGGAAGCGTCACACTCCCTCTGCCTGCCGCCACGACCCCCGGCCCGGGGCCGCTGCGATTCCTTCCTCCCGGGTTAGGTGGTGTGTGGTCCCCCTCCGGGTTTTATTTTGTTGTTTTTTGGTTTCCTGTGAACCCTTTTTTGTTTTTTTTTTGGGATCGCCGCGTTCCACCGCCAAGCACTTCCGCCTCCCCAACGACCACACCGGGCCTCTCGTGCCCCGCCCCATAGTTTTTCTTTTTGTGTTTTCCAACACAATGTTCTCTTGTTTTTTGCCCCCCCCGCCAGGGGGGGAGGCACACACAAGAGGGGCGGGGAGAGGGTGTTTGTGGGGTTTATGGGCCGCAGGGGGCTGTTATATGTTCTTCCTTTGTATGCGGTTTGGGGTGATTGCAGAGAGAGGCGATGCGGGGGTAGTGTGCAAGGGCGGCTTGTGTGGTTTTTGGGTTTTGGGTTGTGGGTTTGGGCTTGGAGGGGAAGAGGTCGCAGAAGAAAGAAAAGACGGGGAAAAAGGAGGAAAGGGGCGGAGGGGGAGGGGAGGGAAGGGGCCGGGGGACAGGAAGGGGGGGGGCGAAGGTTAGACAGAGGTGAGCAATGCGTCGGAGAGGGGGTGGTGTATCAAAAGGTGAAGTGTGTACTTAATTTTTTCGGTCAAATGTGTTAGTGTAGTTTAGGGTGGGTTGTGTTTTACCTCTATGCTTAGTACCCTTCACTGGGCAGATAGAGGTTACGCCGACGTTGCTATGACACGGGAATTACCCGGTGCGCCTCGCTACCCCAAGGGTATGCCTGAGCGCCGGTCACTCCGCGTATCATGATTTGGCGCACAACGCGGTCCATGACCATGGGTGGTTATGTAATGGTGAAATTACAATGCAATTTTTCAAATACAGAATAAAAGTTTCTAGTCACAATTGCTTTTACTCGATTGGCTTTGTTTATTAGAAACACAGTGTAATGACAGATATAGACGAAACAAACTTAAGACGGACGAAAATGCACTGTTGCAGTGGGTGCTAACACCCCATCTTTAGTTTAACAATGCCATTATTGCAAAAAAAATGGAATATATAAAACGCTATTTTGTTGGACAGGTCTCAAAACAATACTATATTTCAATGCAAATACGCAGAAAACAATATCTCATTTTCTCATTACTCAACGGTGTCTATTCTAAACCATAATCCATTCGTACTTTTTAACTAATCAAACTATTATAAATGCTACCATTAAGTGTCATTTTTTCTCTATAGCCATCGAGGCCAGTTTTTTTAAGAAGAACTTGTTCATGGTTACCAAAGTGAATTGTGCATATGCCAATGGGACCATTGTAGAGATACATCATTCTGCATTTTAATTAGCTCATTTGCATAACCTAGTCGCATATACAGGAATTCATTTCAATGGCAAAGAGGATGCGCACCAGAATGGGATTTCGTGCAAGTGAAGGAATTTTTGCATATCCGATGTAACCGTTCAAAAATATAGCAATAAAGCTGATTTTTGCATATCAATAGCTCATTTGCATATTAATTCAGCAGGGAGAGCCGAAATATGCCCAACAAACCAATCCGGTTGAGAACTATTTAACCTGCTCATTCACCATGCATATCTAAAATCATTATACGCCTTAACGGAACTCCAGATAACTTGCCCACAATCCCTTCGGGGAAAGGGTTGCATTTTGAACCGGGCCAAATCGAGCTAATTAATATTCATAATATGCACATAATGCAAGCCAAAAGCTACACATTATTGGCACCTGTATCAACTTTATCACCCTACCACGTGTGAAGGAAGTAAAATCTGGGATTAGCGGTTTGATGCCCCAAACTTTCAAAAAAAGGTTAACCGAAAGGCTGAAAAATATGCAAATCAAGCTAATTAAAATTCATGAATATATTGCAAATAATGCAGCCAAAAAGCTACACATGATATTGCGGCAACTCACTCTATCAAGCCTCATCAAAATTTGAATTAAATCGGGTAAGCGTTTATCCTGCAGAGCATTTTAACAAAGTTAACCGAGGTTCATAGGACGGACGACGTACAGAGTCGGACGACATACGGACGGACACACAGAATGTGGACTAGTAATGTGGCCGTCCATGAACATTCTCGTTCAGGCGACACAAAATTCCCTTCCAAAGAAATCAGATTCCCCCAATATTGTACTTTTAAAATGTTACTCTAAAAAGAATCTCAAAATGGCAAGCAGGAGTGAGCCCATAAAGAACCATTTTTGTTTATTAATTTCAAAGATGTTTGTGTTTGCAAATGGACAGAAAATATTTAAACAAAAAAAAGATCATAGATTTAATCAAGCTTCCATTAAAGACCTTGGGCAGTCTTTATAACAACAGTGAATATTAATTAAAATCTCATAGCATGTTGCTCATTTATCCAGTGATGTCAAATAAAATCTAGACTATACTAAATGTCAACACTCTTTTTTTTCAAATTTGTTGGAAGGAAACATTCCCCAAATTGCACTTGAAATTACAATCAAGCATCACAACGTAAAATTTGTAAAATAATAGCAAATAGCAAAACAAACTAGCAAGTGTTTTCAGTGCCTGAGGCCAAAATAAAATCAGGTGGTTTCCAGTGCAGTAGGTAGCCCAAAAACCTAAATGTGAAATCCTTTTTTTAAATGATTTCCTTTGAATAGTTACAAACCATATTTTTTATAAAACAAAAATATAAATTTGGGATCTCACATGTTTTTTTAAAGGGGCTGGCACATTTTTCACAAAATCATGAAATTTGTTCAATGTGCTCCTCAAGATAGTCGAGGCATTGGAAAACATAGATTATTTACCATGAAATACCACCCCACACGATAGGGACATTGATATGAGGATAAAGACCTCCAGGTATTTGTAGGGGCCAACTTAAGTTTTCCATAACTTTACATCAACACATTGTATAGTAAACATTAATATTTTTGACTCGTATCATTGATATTAAAACCCATAGCCACCAGGTTATAACCGATCAAACAGTGTGCATAGCCTGGGAAACCTGCATACGGCGTGCGTGTTCTTGTGTTAAACGCCATTTTCGTCGTCTGCTGATCTGCTGAATTTAACGACGTTAAATTATAAAATCGTTCTGTTTACCCATAAGGAAGCTGATTTGTCTTAGCATTTCGGGTGAGGCTTTTGTAGATAAAAGCCTTACAACCATGGATGCAAAAATATCGATTATTGGAAAACTCTTTGAGGGCAACTATTTTCAAATGTGCCAGTACTACTCTCTTTAAATTACATTTTCTTACTCCCAAAGTGTCCTTTTTGTCCCCAAAATCCAAATTTCTCATTCCATTCACTAACCAAACGAATTGATTGGTATACACATAGGGTTACGCTCGAGTTTAGGGTGGACCCCCCTTGGTGCTGATTTTCCTTTTTTGAACAGTTTTTAAAATAGTAACATGAGTAAAAGGGAAACTTTAAAAATGGGGATGTCATTTAGATGTCTTGCATTCATGCAGCAATTTGGCAGAGTTTCCTGTGTTCGGCGCGGGGTTCTTGTGAGCTGAAGGTAAGAAGGCAGTATATAAGCTCTAATTGATTCTTGTCTACAAACAAGAAGAAAAATTATGGGAATTTGAATGCATGTACCTAAAAAACTACATAAAGGTCTCAGCTCATCTTTCATTTCATACAATCTTACTTTTCACAGCGAATCCATTTTTCACTACTTACAACTTACATTTCAGATAAATTAATATGGATCGAAAATGATGAAAAAATTCAACACACCCCAACCATGATATTGCCCTTCATTTCCATCATGAAACATAACACGAAAAAGGAACATTGCTAATGTTTGGATCGTTACCGTATAGAAGAAAAGATATTTAAGAAAACTAGAGAAACAGTTGACTTAAAGACGTATTTGCAGCTCACTGCACGTTCTCCAACTTAAATTTTATTATGAAAAGCTTCCATTGAAGTCAGTGACCACAGCTGACATCTGACTGCAGACAGTAAAGTGTAATATGATGGGTGAAAAAAACAGACAATTAGAATTGATGGGCAAATAAGAACAAAATCAATTAGCATAATAAAGCACTTTCAACTGACCATAAAAACAATCCATTTAGTTCAAAGCTGTGGTGTTGTTTGTATAATCACTTAATTGATAAATTAATAAATCATGCATCAGTCCTGCTTCAAGACGCACTTCCTTTGAGTCAGCACTTTATATTTTAAATATAAATAAGATTGAAATAGTTTTTTTTTTGGTAATATACAAGAATACTTGCACATCCGCTAAGAAAATTCTTGACGTGACTTTGACCAGTACAATATTTGTTCTAGGGCTCGTGCAAAATGCAATATATTCTTTTATCATTAGCTCAAAGCCCTTCATATTATACTATTATATAAAACAATTACATGGTGGAGTGTGGTCTATGAAGAGAGATGGTGCCCAGCCAGTAACCTGAGGGGATCAGGAACCAGTAACCATTGAGGGGGGGGGGCAGGTCCGTATGTGGGTGTGAGGGGTGATAGATCCCCCAATTCCAAAAAACCTAAAAAGAGCTCAAGGCCCCAAAAATATAAAAATTAGGGGTTTTGGCTTTTTTTGCCCTGCAAAAAGGTTAAAATTTTGACAAATAAAGTCCCCACTTTTCAAAATTGGGGGGGGGGGGCAATTTAAAAAAAAAAAAAACACTTTTTGAAAAATTTAACCCCCCCCCAAAAAAAAACATTTTTTTTTGGATGGAAAGTCAAAGGTGACAACCAATCCCACAATGCCATTGCTCAGACATAACTACTCTTTATAAGCTGTGGCTCTTGAACTACCATAGCACAAGAGCATTTCTTATGGTGAAAAGTGAGAAGGAAGTTAAAGAGCAGCAATGACTTCAGAGATCATCTCAAAAATGGTGTAGAATTGATGGCCTTCAAACATCCAAGTGATGACGCAATCATGGTCTCATCATTCAACTATAATGCAGCTGAATGCCAGTGCACCTTCCGTACAAGAGCAGCATCTTTATGGATACACAATGTGCGTCTAAATTTTGAAAATTTTACAACAAAGCAGTTTAAAAACATCATGTAAGCATTTCTCTTGCATGTAAATTCTTCTACTGTTCACTCTACTGCATGCATATTTCATTCCTTTAATATATAAAACTTGTAGATATGTACATGTACATTGTATGGTAATTTTTAAAATCAGGTAAATCAGGGCCACTTGAAAAGCGTGTAAACACTGTGAATGTGTTACCCTGCGGAAAGAAAGAATAAATAAATAAAAAAATAACAAAAATAAAAAATAAATAAACAAACAAACAAACAAATAGCCAAGTGTATTTGAGCTATTGAATGGACACTGCATATATGAGGTACAGGACTTATATTTGTGGAATCTCCCATGTTTAGTGCATTGCAAGAGTGGGTATGTACACCGATGCAACATCAAAATAGCGAATTCTGCTATTCTGTATTATGAAACTATACACCAATACGATTTTACACATTCCAAACACCTCACTGGAGCCATAGCGGGGTTGCCATCCTGCTTGAATCACAAAATGTGCAGATTAAGTGTAGCTTTTGAATTATACGTAATCAAGCGGGTACGAAGTACAAAAGATTGGGTTGGAGGGCCCCTCCCAGTAATTGCGGATCAATTCTGACCATAATTGGCTGGTTCGGATTGTCTATATCACAGACCTTGCAATAGGGTTTAGAGGTATTGATTTACTTCGGATCGGCAAAATAGCCTTTACCTCCCTGAAGCTGCAAAACAGAAGTAAAACACTAACACATTCTTGTTTGTAACATAAGCTGAAATTCAGAAAACTCTGTGAAAATGTTGATCTTGAAAAATGGGGGACGTGAACAAAGGCAATGCTACCAGAAATGCATTTAAACAATCCATAATGCTATATGGATGGATTTCTTGGGTGAATTGAATATACTTTCCCCTGGAGATGGCCAGCACATGCAAGTTTGTGCAAAAAAAAAATCATTGTGCATTGGCGGACTCGAACCTACAATGAGCTAACAAGCCAGGCACATATGTCCCCCCCCCCCCCCACACCCCCACCCCCACCCATCTGATTAACTATAAGCACAGCGCGTTACCAAGCAAGGGTTGTTAGAGGCAATAGATATCATCTATAGGTCGAACGGTGGTTCTATCGCTTTTCCTAGCGGAGTAAGCATCAGAATGTATAATTACATATACGATAATTTGTTTTTGAAATTTAAATACTCTTCAGGTAGGACAAGGATGATATTATTAATCTTCCGGGATGGCTAGCGCACGCAAGTGTTTGAAAAAAAAATGTGCTGGTGTTCGCTGCGTGTTAATGTTTGTATATGGATTGGTATTTGCTTTTGTTCACCAAATCAAGGTATTTTGTGAATCAAGGTGATTGCCATTCTAAAGAGACACGATTTATGTGATGGTTAATAAGACGCATCAGTGTGGAATAAAATAAATGAATGAATGCAGCCTTTATGCAGGATGATAATGCCATCTTTAGGTCAAGAGGGAAAATACAACCATCAAAAAGCAAACACACAGTGACATGCCATTAGTACTTAAAGACAAAAATTTTTAAAAGGGGTAGCTTTCCTAAACAGCCTCTTTCTACATATCACTCGCACAGGAAATCAAACCCTAAATATAGCTTTTCTAAGCATGATGGAGTGAGGTGGTCAACCCCGCTCGATCGGCAAAGCAATAACGCTGGACTGCGATGTCATAATAATTCTTATGTTCTTGCAAATCCGGCTTTTTCCAGGGTGTCTGTCAGCAGGCACAAGATTTCTCGCATATTGATTTGAGTTGCTTAAACACATTTCCATGGTGTAAGTGTCAATATGGCAGATTGACACAACATTACTTCTGCCGTGCGTATAACAAGTGATTGATTTGGAGTGAAAGACGTCAGTGCAAATATACATGATTATTTCAGAATCAAATACGAGTTATGTGCAATTAATTTGCGAGTATGAAATTAAATCACTTCTGGATTTTAATGTCTTCTGTGGATACATTGAACTGGGACAGTCATGTTTGCTAAACTTTAAAATGCTTAAGGCTAATGCAATGAACGGATGCGAGCGACTTCACAGCAAGAAGATTTCAGCTCCTCACAATTTTCCAAGTACAGAACATGTGTATTAGGAACACAAAAAGCCTCAATTTTCTTGGCACAGTTCAGTAACTCTCATTCATAATTATATTGAGAAATATACTCCCTAGTATTGGTATGGTTATGATACCCGCACACACGGGCAGTATGTTACGAATTATGCATGAACAGCTGACTGCGAACTTAGTCATTGGTGGAATGGAGCCAGATTGTAGATCATATCAGGTGTAAGTCTGATAGTCTCAATCCATGCACAGTTCAAACTTCCATGTACAAGTGTATTATAGAAAATACACCCCTTGGTATTTGGGTGTCCAATTTATGTACCCAGTATACACAAGGTCATGACAATGCATGTAAATGTACAGCTCACAAAACTGAGGTCCTTGGTGGCTGAGAATAATGTGGATTCTACTTTGATTACCACCAAATAGGTGGGAATAATTTGGTTGTTATCATTCCACGCATAAAAGTAAACCAAATATACAGAATCGTGTGCGACGTGCAAATATACACACTGTGTCTTTTGTTTCTTGTGCCAAACATTATCAGTTTGCACTATTATGAGCCTGCCACATTTGGTGGTAATTTAAAGTATCCTATCACTGTCAGCCAATAGTCTGTCAGTTCCTATGGCACAGTTTATCAAATTCCATTCACACGTGTGCAAATATACCCCCTGGTATTTGGGTATGAGTTATGAGCCCAACAGACACCATAGAGATATATAAAATAAAAGGCTAGAGTGTGAACAGCCATTTTGATTTGACGAGCTTGTTGGCGGAGCGGATGGATGGATGAATGTTAACGTCCAAGCCCATAGTCACTGTGTAAAGATTACAGCATGAAAAATACCCCGAAAATACTTTGATCATGATTTCGCCGGTGACCTCCGATATGTATAAAATATCGGAGATAAGCAAAAATAAGCATTTCCAGCTGATTTAAATATATATCCTCCTGGATCCTGGGCATTATTGGAAGAAAAACAGTTTCGATAATGAGTACCCAAAGCCAAATAATACATAAAATAAAAAAAACATTAACGGGAACAGCCTGGAGACTTTGGATTGGGTTAATACACATACATTCATGGATCATTAAACCGGGTCATTAAACAGTGACTTGGTGGATGAACTTTTCATGTAGCTCCCATCACTATGAGCCAACAAGGACATAATTACTTGGCACAGGTCAAGAGGAACCTTCATTACAAGCATCATAAAAAAAATTAATGTTAGTACGATTATGAATATCCCGAACACTCGAGGTCAATTTTATTATACAACCAAAGTACATAAATTAGTAATTGCACCTCTTTGTGTGTAGTTTGTAACCATATGTAGAAGTAAATAACACACAACCTGCCTGTCGGAAATAAAGACACTCTCCAATTAAGCACTAATTATGAATATTATCAAGTTAAACAATACATTCTTTTCTACATCAGTTGCTGCCCAATTTCCTCTCCTGAACCCTGGAGAATGACAAATATGTTTTAGCACAAATTTAATTGTTGGCAACAAATATTGCAATTTTACTACCTCCCCAAAAATAATGCTTCCACATCAAATCCCCCTATCTGTTTGCCCAGATACATTAATTAAATATATGCTAATCATACTTAAATTTTACTATAGCTATTACTAAGATACATGCTATCTACATAGGACAACATGCTATTAAGATACATGCTAATCTATCCAACTGATAACATGGCATTACTAAAGAGAACATTTGCTATCTACTGTAGACATAACATGCTATCTACCTGAGATAACATGCTATCTACCCAAAATAACATGCAATCTAGCAAAGTAACATGCTATTAGGTAACACTGCATGACATCGACCCAAAAAATAAACATTGCTATCTACCAAGGATAGCATGTAAACTTAGTTGAAAAGCATGTTATCTACTCAAGATAACATGCTATCTAGCCAAGGATAAAACATGTATCTACTCATGATAACCTGCTATCTACCCAAGATAACATGCTATCTCTCAAAAACGATGCTATTGGTAAGATTACTGCTATTTACCTGGATACATGCTTTCAGCTAAAATATTTGTGTTATCTACCTAAAATTAGTATAGAATATATCTCACGAGTGAGAGATATACTATAGGCCTTTTGATATCATTTGCCATCTAATACCTTAGAAAAAAATTACAACAAATAAAGTAAACTGTATTAGTACAAGGGTGCATATACTATAAAACTAGCACTAAGGAAGTGAACTCTTGATTTATTTATTTACCAAAAAAGAAAACATGCAAGTTTTAAAGTCTTGGGAAATTTAATAGTGTCTTATGCTTAATCCCTTAAGCGAAAAGTATTTCCAATGTGACCACAACTGGCAGGTGCTCTTTCCTAAAGAGGAGAATTGTCAATTATTGCACTAGAACATGCAGGAATCATTGCGCAAAGTGGATGCATTTAACTGTATTCAAAAATTAAGTAAATGATACTGACAATGGGTCTCCCGGAAAAGTGAAATTGAGAGTACGTGACATTTTTTACCAAAGACACTTGTAACAATCTTACTCATATATGCAATAAAAGTAACCAAACTTCAATATTATCAATGGAAAATTCATCACTGAATGAATCCCTGATATATGAACCCTGATATGCTATAGTGAGCAATATACTAACGTAAGATGAACACAGAGCAAACTTACTGAGAAAGCTTTAAACATTTGTGAATGGGGGGGTTGAATGGGATACTAATGTCCAAAACAAACCCAACACCCAAACACCATACAACACACACCAACACCATCAACAAACACACACCACACACAAAACACACACACACAAGCATGGTATTTACATATGCACACAAATAAGGTCCTCTTTACAATTATTTTTATCTCCTGTCCATTATGCCAAGAACATTTCCTATGAGTAATGTGGTTTTAATATATGTCAAAAGACTCTTCATAGTGATATTAAAAGTGATATGCTAGGTTCTTGTTATAGACTAGTGTAATTATGATTACAGTGGGGTTTAGACTAGGGTAAGTGTTGGGGATAGGGATGAAGAATCAGGATTAGGGGGATCTAGGGTTGGTCAGGATTTAGGGCGAGAGTCGGACTAAGATTGAGGCTAGCTAAGGGTTCAGGGTTAGGAGGTCTAGGTTTTGTTATAAGGGTTTAGTACGAAGGATAAATCCCTCTGATTTTCTTGAATTATTCTACTTGAGATTCCTGGTCACCAAAAACTCTAATATCTTTTGAGCGGGGCAGTAATCAAACCAAAACAAGGTATACAAACATGTCATGAATCTGCGAGTGTCCTTGGACCTTTTATTGATGCTCAGAAAAACTAACATTCAATTAATAGCCTGATTGACTTTCATGCCCGATAGAAAAATAATTCAATGATTTACACGCGACCAAAATTAACAACACGTGTGACGTCAGCGTACCACGCAAAATGGACATTGCCGGCTGTTTTATGTGACATTGAATGGTATTGGACACTGGAAACAATCAATCTTTCATTGCTGTTTGATGCGCTGATGTTTACAATTGTGTAACAGTCAACCTTCATGGCGTGTAATCAAACTCAACTCTAATTCAGTCAGAGATAGCAGGCTCCGTCATTTATGGGTGAATACATCAGGATTTTTAAAAATATCTTTGCCATCGGAAAAGGTTTATATATCATGTTGATACTCCTGGAAGACAGTATGGAACTGCTTTGATGACTGCTTCATAAATAAGACTCTGGAATGCTCAATGACGGATGCAGTATTGAAACAGATTAAGACCTGCATGTGTATTTTTCTTAACTGGACAGTAGGGTACAACTTGATTGATTTAAGCTGAACAAATTGGACCAATTTCTGGAAAAAAGTATAACCCAACTGGATGCAAGCAGTGGTAGATGTGGTTGCATTGTTTTTTTTCCTCAAAAAATACTTGGGATACAATGGAATAATAAGTATTCTTAAAACCAAAAATTAAGCAAAACCAAAGCAAAAACAACATGGCTAAAGTCATTTACCTAACCTTATGTGCATTTAAGTATATTCCACCTCATATCAAACAAATTTGTCTTCTAGTCATTTTTTTTTCAGGATGAGTTATTGCATTTACGCATGATTTCACCAGTTGTTTCTCGCATTATCCTGAAGTGTCTTAATGCACAGCTTTAATAAAACAAGTCTATACCAATGTCTCTAACTTCCAACATTCTGTAGATATTTATATAAATAAGAAATTGGTTCCAACTTGTTCTCAGTCACTGCATGTATTTAAACCAACATGAAAATATTAATTTGTTGTTGTTGCTTATTTCAGTGTTGAAGAATTCAATTAAAATATTCACCATATTGTCAGCATTACAAATCTCTTTATTATACTATCAAATAAAAAATAAATTATCGCCAAATTAGGTGAGCTCACCCACTTAAAAAAATACAAGCTCTAATTGGTATAAAATCATAATTTCAGAAAATTTTCTATCAAATTAAAACTTGATCTTAAAATTCCATAACCTTTCAAAGAATGTTAAGAGGGCCTTCACTTTACCCCACATGACAAGACTAGCTTGTTTGTACTCATTTGAGTGTATATTTTCATGCTGATTTCAAATATGGTAATGAAAAAGCAAATTTTTACTTTTTTGTGAAAAAAATTAAAATTTATGAACTCATGAAAAAATTAAAAAATTTTCATTCTTGAAAAAAAATTAAAAATTATGAACTCTTTAAAAAATTAAAAATTATGAACTCTTGAAAAAAAAATTATGAACTCTGAGTGACGGCCCAGAAGAGTCAATACCACAACATTTCTAAAATCATTTGTATAATATATGGCATATAAATGGCTAGATGAGTAAGGAGTTTTGTCATCATTAACCAAGGGCTTGAAATAATTCTATCACAAATAATCCAATCAAACCACTATATCCTCATCTGTAAAGATACCTCATCAAATAATGACAAACCCTAGCTGCATTTTGAGCCTGAATTTTGTGTAAAAAATTGCAAGCACTGTGAATTTCCAATAAGCATGGTGATTATAATTATGTATACCAGAAATCACCTTGCCATTCATGCCTTAGTTAAGAGCATTGGGTCAAGACAATTTACCATTACGAGTCAATGTGTTCTATGCATAGCTAATTTATCAAATCATTGATTTTTTTTCTCTCCATGCCCAACATGGCTGGTTTCAATCAAGATTTTGTTATAATTACAAAGACGGATATAAAACATAGATGTTTTTTTTAGTAGTTTTGGTCTATTTCTAAAGACTACAAGTCATTTTGGAGAAAATCGGATACATATTTTTTTAAAAGGTGAACAAGAGATTTAGTAACAGATGTCCCTAAAAAATATGAAATTTGGAATTTTGGCAATGATGTCATAGCATCAAACTATATCCCCATTGTGAAAGGATTACGTTGAGAATTAATTCTTTGGTCACAAATAATGTAAAAGTCTAATATCATATTGGAGCCCATAGGAAATTTCGCTGTTTTATATGAAATATTTACAGCATATAAGAACAACCTTTGTTTTCCCTATTAAGACAGTTCTGTAGCCAAATAAAAAGGTCTATAAAATCTATTGAGTGTCTAATCTGGAAACTACTAGATTACTCAGAAAATATGGATGCCTTGAAATCCTTTGCCACCTTTAAGACTAATTTCTATCAAAAATGAAAAAATTGCAATAACTTTTTTGTCACACTATAAGGAACAGTAATCATTCAAATAACATCTGATTTTTGATCAAATCAATATTAACAAGAATTATTATAGCTTTCCTTCTTTTATCTGCTTTATTAAATTTCTATAAGATCCTATACTTAATCCACAAAATTTCCTTTCGTTTTCAAAAGATAAAACAAAATGTGGGTAGCTCACATAAAACCATAATTAATGCAAATCCTTGTTTCAGAAATTTTCTAAATAATCAGTTTGAACTGCTTGCATGTCATCTAAAAAAACATTTCTAAAATATCTTAAAACATGGAGAAGCTAGTGATTTCTTTGACAAAAGCAAGCCCTAGAATGCTCCCAAAATGCATAAACATTTAAGTTCCTATTTTGCGATGGTATCAAAAAACCCAGGCCAAAAGTCCCTAATTTCCATAAATACCACAACAACTTGCATCTACTCTATTGTAATACCAGCAAGAAAGGAAAATGAAACAATTTGCCTCACCACCACTACCACTTGTTTCAGTAAACGGTAGCGTAAAACTATAGAGACACAAAGCGGCATCTTACTTTCCAACGCATTACAAAAACCACGGTGACAGAGAGACAAACTCATCGAAACAGTAAGAAACAGGAACTTACACGCACGTCGTAATCGTCTCCCCAACTCATCTTGATTAAATTCCACTGGACAAATTCCAAACGAGATCGATCAATTCCAAGACATTTAGCACACACGCACACACACAAGCGTGCTAGACCAGAGCCAGGCAAATTGCGTCTGCACACCAGGTACCTAGTGTATTTACTCCCTTAATAGTAGCACTCCTGGTAAGCACGGAACGTACGTATGTATGGATGGACGGGGCCAGCTTCTAGACCAGGTGCAACCGCGGCGTAGTGATGATGTCATCAGAACGAGCCAGTGTGACAGGGGGAGGCGGAAATCCTTGAGTGATGCATCATGGGAAAAGATGATGTGCACATGGATGGCCTTGGGTAGATTGGTATTCCTTTTTTTGTAGTGAGTTTAATAAGCCACCGTCTACTGACTGAGTGGGTTTTTCTCTTTCTCCCTCATCGCTAATGTGTTACGGTCTAGGTAAGCTGAGCACAGTTTGAGCACATGTTCCATGCTATTTTGGTTAATGCATCTTATGTTTCTCGATTAGCTCAGAATGTTGCAACAGGCAGGTGCTCAAGGTAGAAAGAAAAGAAAATATCTTCAGCCCAATGCTTCGAACACTTAGAAATGGGAAATTCTCAAATGCTCGGATCTCTAATTTCAACGCAGTCTACCAATTAGCGGAACTAATTTTCCTCATGATTAGGATTTTTTCAGACGTACAATCCCATGATATCAATAGCATTTTGTCAGATTAAAGCCGCCAAGTTGCCATCTCGTGGATTTCTTCCAAATGTTTATAATGGTTTTCTATAAGCAGTGTGGCACCTTGTTATTATTTAACCTTTGTGCCATGCAGTGGGACTAATTTTTTTCAAACAATCACAACATATCAATTTTGTTGTCTATCTAGAATCGCATGGAAAAAACATTCATATGAGTCCAAACAAGCCCCAGTCTTAGGTCAGCATTTGTTAAGAAGGCCTTGTTAAGAACCGCAGTGGAAAGCCTTCTCAAAACCACAACCCAATACAATACAGGGTTTTAAACGGGTTAATCTTGTGCCGATATTATACTTCTTTTTACCAAGGTTTTGACTCATTTCTTTCCCGTAAAGATTGCATGAGGAAAATGAATACCCTGCACAGATTTTGACATCAGATGAAAAAGCCATATTTTCTCATTGTCGCCCGAAGTTTCAGCCTCAAAATCTATTTCTTTCCCAAAAAATAGAGACAAAAAAAAACTGTCATCAATGCATGGTTACCATCAATATGAATAAGTGGTGTGTTGCAATATGCATTAATACTGCTTCTATCACAAAAACTTCAAGTTGGTTTCCACAGATACGTTGTAATAAGTGACCAGGCTCTCGTTAAGACAAGTCACCTTAATACTAGTATGATTTCCATAAAAATAGTCTTATGAAAATATCACACTGTACCATACATACTCCCAGACTTTCTGCCTGTGTTACTTGATGCTTTACAATTATCTCAGGTTTTTTTTGTTTTCAGTATACCCACTAAATGGTATATCAAATTCCAATTCAGGAACTTGAAATCCAATTATAAACATCAAGATTTGTAGGTACAAACCACTTCAAAATTATTCCAAGTAAGGGATATCCATAGATATTCACATTCCCTTGGTGGGAACATAAACATATGTCTATTCCAATTAGATGACATACATCCCTCTGCCAAAGAGGGGATGCATATTTCAAGACGTCCAGTGAGTGCAAGAAGGTTGTAGTGCAAAATAGCTGCCATTTGTCAGAATTCCATTAAACACACTATTATGCCCATTATGCCAAGTCTTTGGAAATGGTTCTTCAGGCGGCTGAGAGCCACAAATCAAGGAAAGATCAATTAAAACCATCCTATAATACATGGCAGCACACCGACGTATCACATGGCGTCTACAAGATATTTGGCCCAAAAGTATGCTCAAGGAGCATATGGTCCAGGACTATATGCTCTTGGAGTAAGGGTCCTGGAGCATAAATGATCTGGAAAAATATTCAAAGTCAATGTACTCGGAGCATATTTGGACTATGCTCATGGAGCATAAATTTCAATCTGGAGAAATATGTTAAGTCAAATATGCTCACGAAGTAGAGTGAATATGCTCGTGGAGCTAGGACTGCACAATGCTCCAGGAGCATATGGCAAATATGATCCTGGAGAAAATTCTAAGTTCAAAATATGAATCCAGAAGCTCTAGGACCCGGGGTCCTGGACCATATGCTCCTGGAGAGCATATTTTGGGCCAAAATCTCATGGCAGATATTGCACTTACCACCCTCTTTGCACTTACATGATGAGTTACCCAATGAACAATAACATTTGGATCTTTACTCCCTTGTGGTAGACTTCTTTATTACACTCAGTCTTCAACAGAGGGGTGTACCTTTTAAGGTGTAATACCCAATAGGTATTTACATGAATCCAAACACTCCCTATGGAAGAACTTTACCAAAACCTTCCACCAGGATGGTGCAAATTTTAAGAGCGCAGGCAAATGCACCTTAGCAGGGAAAACGATTAAGACAATTACTCAGGGAAGGCAAATTTGTAATTTACAGCACACCGTGGGCAATTTGTAATTTAGATCAGTAATGTTGGCATCATCAATTAATAGGCATAAAATATTGTATATATTACCCAATCAGACATTGAAACTAGGATTGATACTTTATGGACGGCAATATCATCGTTTATTTAACCTTTTGTGGGCTATTTTGCTCAGATTTCAAAACGTTTTAGTTTTTCAAAAAAAGGTTCAAAATTTCATGACAATATCACAATCAGCATGAAAAAGCATTCAAATGAGTACAAACAAGCCTAGTCTTAGTTTTTGAGAAGGCTTCCCAAATCACAGCAGGTTTTGGGAAGTCTGAAAAAAAATGCCTAAATAGTTAAACCCCACATTACCCACCTAGAATTTTTAATGGTATTTAACAAAAAAATGCCGTAGGATTTGTCCAATGTCTGTATTTCATGAAGCATCACTCTTGGCAGTTAGGCAAACTTTGAGATTTGGGGTGGGTGGGATCTACAGGGATACAATACTAGATCATGGGATTATAATGTTAGAAAAGCATAGATCTTACAATTAATGGTCTGCATCTTTGCATCCCAATTTAGGTACATCGCATTGCTAGAGCATCTTACTAGCTTGCTTATGTCTGAGCATGGATCGGGGAAAAGTAACATATTTTTCCTTTCTTTTTTCTTTGACAGTGGCGTACACGGGGGCAGGTGGGGGCCATGTACCCTCCTTAATATTTGGAATTTTGTCGGTTTAGATGAGCTCTCGGTCCACTTCCACTTGAAGATTCAGTGCCCTGCAGGCTTGATGCCTGGCAAAGTATATGTTTAAAGTTCCATGTCTCGTGTGAAATTAAATTACAAATCGAACCAACGCCCTTAGCCCTCAGAAGATATTTAAAGCAGATAAACCTCCAAAAGTTTTAAAGAGGGGCTTCGCCCCCTGGACACCCAGGGACCTCACCTCAACCCCCCACCAGGGGCTAAAGGGGTCATTTTCTGTCGTTCAGATGTGACCCTAGCCCCATGGCCACGTTCTTTTTTACTTCAGAATGTGGAGTTATGTCAATATGCTGAACTTAATTTTTATTTTCGGGTGTTTTTAGCTAGGACTAAAATTTACACCAACGAAAAAAAATTGTAAATTGACAAATTTATGAATCTACTTTCTTAAAAGTGGTATACGGTTATACGCTTGCTCTTTTCTTCCCACTTTCCCAGACCGCCTTTCCTCTCCCTCCCATCTTTACCTACTCCTCAGCTTCAACTCATCTTTACAACAAGACAGCCGTCTTGTTCTGTTTTTGATGCTTCAATTCTTTCTCTTTCTGGGGGTTTCTGGCAACATTTCAAATGCTCTACTCAGTTATGGTTTGTCATATTCTGACCAGACTTGCGCCAAATGACCGCTGAGTCTTCCCATTATGTCACATGACATTGACCCCTGGGTGTGAACCTTGACCTGGCCACGGGGTCAAAATAGGTAATTTAAATTGTCAAAAAATTCTTCCTTCTCTTCTACAGGATTACGTAGAACTGCCTGATATAACCATTATGTATGTTTGAGAATCTTCCGTCCGATATTACTATACACATGCTGGTAAACCCAATAAAACAACATCTCACTAATCTAAATCTACGCTCTCTCGAACTTTGGTGTCCAAATCCTTTCACTACTTTGGATCAAGTCCCCCTTAACGTTCAATTGAATTTGAAACATAACGCATCCTCTGGCACCTTAATGTCTGTGCACCCTAGTAACGAGACAGTATTAAGGAAGCCTCATTCCCACACAACCCACTGGTAAACCCGTCTTGGGTAGTCATTACGGTGGCCCACCATGTTCGTCGAATACACAGCAAATTCCGCGTGCCGGCCAAGGATTCAGGCTAATTACGTACGTCCACGGAAGTAGGAGCGTGTGCACATTAACTTCCGGTCATGTCATGTCAATTTTGGCCTCGATCATGTTAAGGACGCGTTTGTTTTATTTACCCTGGTGAGATGGCTAATTCTCTTTCTGGTGACGTAATTTTCCCAATAAATGCTTGGATTAAAAGCGTGGATAGTGGCCCACCCGGAGGTACCGCCCGCCCTGTTTTGATTAAAGATTTTCAGGTCAGTAACGCCCAAGGTATCGCTTGATCCGGTGTCAAAAGTAGCAATGTGGCATGGCATGGTACATAACTTCATAAACTTTTGTGACTTACTTCGATTCTTGGGTATACCTCGGCGTAAATCATTGAAAAGTTGAAACAATTTTTTGTTGACGTCCTCCACGACGACGGAATACTTAACAAACTGAATCTCTATAAACATCAATCGGCAATAAATCGTCATCTGAAAGAGGTGACGGTGTAGACAAGATTGTTATTTTTCACGAGAACAAATTGGCCCAAATTCATGACTGGCCAAGCTAAAGTTTGTCACTTATTGAACTGTGTATAGTAATATAGTGCGGAAGATTCTCAAACAGAATCTGATAAAATTAGATTCTTGTTTTTCGTTCGCCGCAATACCCAATTTATTGGGGCTCGCCTATGAGTTGAAAAAATATTGCGCTCGACGGCGTCTCGCCCAAATTTTTTTACAACTCCTAGCTTGACCATAAATTTGGTATTGACTTAAAGAATCCAATGTTATACCATTATCAGCTTTGAGGTGGTCCCGATATCTATAATATCGTATCCTAAACTGGTGATAAGGTAAATTGGATATTTGCGCCCAATATTTATTGGTCTCTCTCTCTCTCTGATTTTAAAATATTGGGCTCGAGACTCGTCCGCCCAATATTTTTGCAACTCAATACTCGACCAATACATTTGGGCTGAATCATCCATTTTATAGACAATTGTTCTGAGTACCATTGACCCATGCTCATATATGGTGTTTCAGGGATAAGGAGTCAAATGTCAGGTCATCTAGTGGGTCATTTTTTTTTGGGTTTGAAGCCAAAATTTGTGAAAAATATCAAAAACTCCTGTCTTACAATTATGTAGCAATGACGTCGTTAGAGCACATGTATTGTTACCAGCGAGTCTCGGGTTGTCCACGGTTTCAGGATCAAAGGTCATTAGGGTCACTGCCGGTCAAAAACCACCATATTTCACAATATTGCATTGTTTTTTTTTTAGTCTCAAACCCAACATAGTACAGTGACATAACTTGCAGATATACATTCGTGTTACTTGATGTATGCAAGGTATTTTGTTTTAGGGGTCAAAGGGTCATTTAAGAAGGTCATTTCAAGTTTTAAGGTAAAAATAATTCAAGAATTTTTGTCTCCAGACTAGCAGAGTAGTATTTCTAATTAACTGACACTGGCATTTTCGCGGTGTCATGGAGGTTTTTTTTTCATCCTGGGGTCAAAAGTCATAAGGGGGTCAAATGCATTTTTTGGGCCATCAAATGCTAAAAATAAGACCAAATTGGCTATACTCAGCCTATAGAAGACAGATAAAGCCGTTATTTGCTGCAGTGATGTAACTTACTGGTAGAGCGTTCTATGAGAGTCTCGCCCCCCCCAAAGGTCACGAAAGTTCAAGGTTCAATGTCCCCAAATCTACAAAACAAGCACCACTGAGCTAATTTGTCAGGAAAAATCCCGGGCAAGCATCAATAACAGAACAAAAAGTTGACCCCATCATGACCCAGGGGTCACGTTTATAGTGGGCGAAAGGTCAAATCCTGACATGCTTGGATTGAGTTGAAACCCAATAATATGATCCTTGTTAATTTGTAACACATAAAAATCATTTAATGACATTTGGGACAATATGGTTGAATTCAGGGGTCAAAGTCATCACCTCAAGGGGTCATTAAAAGGATCACCATCCTTCCCATAATGCCCGTCTTGTTAATTAGATCTGTTCCTAGGTCGGTTTTTTTCTGTTTCTCTCTTCCCCCAACCTATCTGTTTGATCTGTCAGTCTGTCTTGTCTTTTTTTCTCCTGTTCTGGCACTGGTTTCTGTCTGACATTCTGTTTGTCTTATCTTCCTCCCTCAGTGCATGCCTCGTTCTCACATCTCGCACTCACTCTCTCACCATTGCACTCTTCCCTTTGCTCTTCTCTCTCTCCCTCTCCTTCCCTCCCCTTTTCTGGTTAAGCTCTCACTGTACCAAAGGGCTTCGGCAATGATTAAATGATGATTCGCAAGTTGCCGGGGGTGCACCAGTGTGTTGCAGCGAGTTGCGCGTCACAGATCATTTTGTAGACATCCATTCTCCATCAATATTGAGTTAACATCAGGTCAATGCTAGCTTTACAATCCAAGTATACTCTCCCCATTTCTGGCATCAATCCTTGGGTACGTGTACTTACTATAGGGTGCTGTTTTGTGTGTAAGACAAACAGATGAGAAAGTTTTGGCATGTGCATAATGAACATTTTTTTCACTGTGACGCCGGCTGGGATCTCGCAGCAAAACAAAAGCTACAGTTTTAAAAAAAATTAGCCATGGCATGCACCCTTAGAAAGTCCCTTAAATTGTGTATTATAGAATTTCAGCATCTCTTTGCTTTGATGGTTTTCACATACCTATATTTAAAAATGGTTTCTGCAAATTCCAGTTGATGGTTGGCATCATGTTATGAGAGAAATGCTGACAGTGAACTACAGGCAAGGCCAAATATTAACGCACTACATCATATTTTTGAAGAGTGCCCTGCATTTTCAAAATTTGTGAGATTTTTGCACAGATGTGTGGTAACTGTCCTAGTAAACTATACCTAAATGGGTAATACTTAAAAGTATTAATTTGTCATAATAGAAGCAATTTGTGGGTAATTGGAAATAGGGATACCCATTGTAATGGCAGAACTTGAAATCAAATTTCTCTCCGTCCATGGTGAAATAGGGCCACCTCACAAAACTGACCTCTAACTTGACTCTTGTGCCTGAACCTTAGAACAACAAATGGATGAATGTACAGGACACTACATTGTGCTATTAGCCTGGCTAATGTCATATTGAAAGGACCTTTCCCAAGCATCCCTAATTAGTTATCAGTTATACAATTAATTATCCTAATTTCTTCTGCGATACATAGACCGCCACCGTATCATTTCACAGGTATAGTTTACTAGCCAGGTTCAATGGCAACTGTGTCAAAAATCTCAAACTTTTTGTAAAAAAATCGGGGGTGCCTCTTCCAAATATGCGTTATACTTAATTTCCCTCATTTATATTATTGATAGACACTATGAGCTAAGCAAAATCCATTCCTTGCACAGTTCATAGCCTTCATTCACCAATGTATTTAAAATACACCCCCCTTGTTTGGGTATGCTATATGATACCCGGCCAGATCACACAATCGGTAGTTCATGTCATTTGTACAGTACAACCCACTGAAGACGTTTGTCCTTGGTGGATGAGCTGTATTTGTAACTCATAGTGAGAGATTCTTGTTCCTTTGTAAGGTTTTCCTGACATTTAAAGGTGCAACCCGATATTTTGAGACAACCCAAATATTGTGTCATAATATAATTTCATATGAGATTAGACACTCAATAATTTCTTACCTTGTAGTGGACCCAAAAATGACTTAAAAGAGAGAAAAAGGTGCTTTTGATTTGCTTATATTTCAATGTAAAACATAGGCTGGATTTCGTTTTACTCCTATACGAAATTAGAAATGTCACTATTTTTGTACCAAAAAACATTTCTCAACTTAATCCTTTCAGATGGGGATATTTTTTATGGAAAGCTTTACATCAGGGCAAAAAGCAGTACTTTCGATTTTTTAAAGGAGACCTGATATGTGAAATCTCTCGTTGCACCTTTAAATCATCTCTTGTGGAAATGTGAACATGCAAAGTGCACACGGTCTGATTTCAAGAAATGATTGAAGAAAATTACGAAAAGCATTTTATTTCGGTTGTACCACCACCCTTAACTTCAACAAAAGGTGCAAAAGGTCCACTTTTTGCTGAATTTTTGCATAAAAGGTCCGAAATTTAAAGAAAGGTTGGCAAGAAAGTCCACATTTTGGTGATCAGATGTTCAAAAAGTCCAAAAAAGTACCATTTTAGGGGGTTCGGCCTACTTTTACCAAAAAGGTCCACTTTTTAGGTTATGCATCCCCCAAAATAAATCCTGGCCCTAAATGAATACCAGTAACAGAAATGCCAAGAGTAAAACACTCATTCTCATCCACAACAAATACACCCCATATCTATTTCTCCATTGTAGTTGAACTAGTTCACCATATTGATAAATGACAACAACCCGCAGCTCTCTTTAAAGTTCACTCCTTGTCCCCTTTAAACAGGTTTCCCAATAAAAACACATTTTGTCCTGTACAATTTCAATTTTCTTCATTAATTTTGAAAAGGTATGTTTGTGTGTCATATAAATATTCCTTTCTTTATTTCTTGTTAATAATAATCTTTTAAAATTGAGCCA
>JAMKCH010042162.1:0-12431 GCA_023653785.1 Ophioderma brevispina
AGAAATATTGTTAATATTACATTATGACACCACTATGCAGCTATTACCCAAGCAAATCAACACTGGTCTAAGAGATTTCTCACTGTTCTAGGGAGAGTCGTGTTTGTCAAAATCGCTTTGTTACCAAAATTGAATCATTTAATTTTGCTCCCTTCCCCACTCACTGAGAATGACCGCCTTAAAGAAATAAACACAAAGTGCTATAACTTTATCTGGAATAATAAAGGTGATAAGATACGTCGGCTATCAATGGCACTTTCCAAGTGATAAAGTGGAAATTACTAGTATTAATAAATTCCTTTAAATTAACATCATCAATATATCCTTGCAGCTATATAACCTCTGATAGAAATCATGACCATTCAATTTAAAATTTCTCGTTTTTACATTAAATCATACCATCATCACGACATTCTGGATATTGTTTTTAGTAACTGAATTCCTTTTCTCCAGATTCAGAAACAAAGCGGAAGGTTTTTCCCCAGCATCTAGCCATTTGACACGTGACCTAAGCATAGGCCCTTCCATCTTAATTTCCTTAAATTTTTCTAACTTCCATTTTTCTTGTGATTGAGCATATCCAATATACTTGAATCGTCCAGATCCTGAATGTTGTCATATCCTCAATATCGGCTTGTAATTTAGACCTCCCTCATACCTTTCCTCTCGCTTTTTGAATGATGAAAAGGAAATAGTTTTACCTCTAATTTCCAATAAAAGCATATCAAAAAAAAGCTGGATCACTGATTTGCAAAACCAATCACGGTATGAATATCATCTATTCCTATCACAATTGTAAAGGAGAGCAGCATATTTGCGTTAATAACATCTTTGATAGTTTTCTTTAACTAAAGTAAATCATAGGTGAGTCCTTCAACAGAGAATTGTTGAAGTTCCAATACCCTTTGCCTTTTTGCCAAATCATAAAACTAAAATTTACTACCAAAATTGAAATTGTCTGTTCTAACCTGGTAAAATATCTGTGTTGGCAACTATGTTTAACAATTCCCTTGAAATTAAAAACTCCAACCTCCTCTACTCTTCTTAGGGTCTATGTTGCCATCCAAGTATATATTCTTAATATTTTGCATTAAAAAAAACATCTCCACGGGTAACTAAATCGAGCTCACTGATTATATCCAACACCACCTTCCTTGCTTTAGGTTATTAATATTACAATAATTGTGGTTATCAAGTTTTGGGTCTTATCACCAAATTCAGTCACCCATATAATATAATTTTGTATTCTTATAGTCTTTTTTTAAAAAAAAAATACCCTTCTTACTATTATATAGAACTCGGGTGAATCTTTGTTTGGACCGTACACAGAACAAAGTGTAAATCTATGATCAAAAAAGCTCAGATCGATAACCACCTCTTACCGTTTGTGTCAACCTTATGACCGTGGATAGTTATGAATCAAGTTACTATTTATTAATACTGTTACACCTCTTGCTTGTGAATTTAATTGACTTAAAATATTATAGCCTGCCCATTCCCTTTCTATCGAATGTTTATCATCATTGATTAAATGGGTTTCTTGGAGACAATAAATCATGTAATTTTTACTTTTTAAATAATTAAAAACATCAAACCTTTTTTTCTTATCGGAGAGCCCTCTACAATTCAAAGAGATAATTGATACACATGAATCCATGGTAATGGGTGTTCTAAGATACACAAAATTACCACTTTCCACATAACCTGGTGATTTAAAATAATATTAGTACTTGTTTTACTATTACTCATTGATGTTACATGTGTGTATATATCCTTTAATAACCTGCAGAAAAGTTTACTCATCAGTTGGAAAATCCTATGATCTGTATGTTTAATATAGACATTTACACTGTAAAAGCTCGTACCAAATGTAAATTTACAGAAAATTACCTTCCATAACAGGTACTTGTATATCTTACAATCTTTGTGGATCAAATGTGTACATGTATAAATATGCATGAAGTATATGACATTCAATAGCGTGTTGAAAAACAAGTCTTGCGGCTTGTACACGGAGCGGCTTGTATTCCGGAAATTACAGACACTAAAACTGTAAAAGCTCGTACCAAATGCACATTTACAAAAAATTACCTTCCATACCAGGTA
Organism: Ophioderma brevispina; assembly: GCA_023653785.1. Lineage (NCBI taxonomy): Eukaryota > Metazoa > Echinodermata > Ophiuroidea > Amphilepidida > Ophiodermatidae > Ophioderma > Ophioderma brevispina. Next base: position 2,107 of record JAMKCH010042162.1, read on the forward strand.
TACATGTACCTTACAATCTTTGTAGATCAATATATGTTAATATGCATAAAGTATACAACTTTCAGTAGCATGTTAAAATACAAGTCCTGCGGCTTATACATGGAGCGGCTTGTATTCCGGAAATTACAGACAATAGAACTGTAAAAACTCGTACCAAATGTACATTTACAGAAAATTAACTTCCATAACAGGTATATCTTACAATCTTTGTGGATCGAATATATGTAAATATGCATAAAATATATGACATTCAGTAGCATATTAAAATACAAATTATACAAGTCCTGCGGCTTATACACAGAGCGGCTTGTATTCCGAAAATTACAGACACTAGAACTGTAAAAACTCGTACCAAATGTACATTTACCGAAAATTACCTTCCATAGCAGGTATATCTTACAATCTTTGTGGATCGAATATATGTAAATATGCATGAAATATATGACATCATCGCATTAAAAACAAGTCCTGCGCTTATACACATAGCAGCTTATATTCCATAATTTATAGGTACATGTACGCTTTAACAGGTGGTCAATTGGTATCGGTATTTTGCATTACCAAAATTTTTTCCTATCTTACTGTATTTACAGTGTTTTCCATACACAATAATAACATATTAGGCTACAGGTTAATGTATAACCTTGCAGCAGCGAGCACTTACAAGGGTCCTTTCAAGTAGACATTTTTATTGATTTTTAAACTAAACAAAAATAATCCTTGGCTTTCAATTCACCGTGCAACACACCTACTACTACCACACACACAATAACACGGTGAAACTTTTGGATAGGGAAAAGCTACCCAACTTTATTATATTTGAGCCCCAGACAATTGGGGAGAAAAAAAAAAGAAAATGGCCATAAATTTGGGCTACCAGAAATTCAAGATTAGCAGATGTGTATACATTGTGAATAACAAATGTGTAACAAAAAATTCCAGATCCAAACATACGTGAAATTTTAATGGTAGAGACACACTGGGCAAATGTATATCACAACACCCGCCTCTTTATTATTTTCATAAAGACACATTGGACCACAAAGTACCAATCTACTAGCCCACTAGAGTTTTTTTTCATTTCATATGGATTAAAAGTAAAACATTTGAAAAAAAACACCTTGTGCCGAAATGACCACCAAGAATATGAAAAGCAAAGCTAGTACACAATGTGGCACCCTGTGGCTTTTTGGGGATGTTTCATTTAGCAGAACAGAATAATGCAATCTATTCACATAATGAGTACCAGAAATATTTCCCTCATCCTAATCCTTACCATCATTCCCCATCCTATCTATCCTAACATCCTTCCCCTCCTATCCTTACCATCCCTCCCCTCCGCTCTATCCTAACCATCCTGCACTCCTATCTATCTTACACATCCCTTCTCCCCTCCTCCTATCCTCACCCCTCACCACCCAGCCTGCCCACTCCTCGCTACCGCACCATCATCCCCTCCTCTCTATCCTCGCCATCCTTCCCTCCTCTCTATCCTAAAACTTCACTGCCCAGCCAATCTATTCTAAAAATCCTTACTCTCCCTCTATCCTAACAATTCTTTCCCTCCCTCTATCCCTTACCATCCCTCCCCTCCTCTCAATCCCAACAATCCTTCCCTCCTCTTCTATCCTCCTCCATCTTCCCCTCCTTCTATCCTAACATCCTTCCCCTCCTATCTATCCAACCATCCTTACTCTCTTCTCTATACTAACCACCCTTCCCTCCTCTCTATCCTAACCATCCTTCCCCTCCTATCGCTATCCAACCATCCTTACTATCCTCTCTATCCTTAACCATTCCTACTCTCCCTCTCTATCCCTAACAATCCTTTTCCCTCATCTAGATCCTTTACCCTCATTCCCCTCCTTAATCCTAACAAAATCCTTCCCCATCCGATCCTTTACCATCCCATCCTTTCCTTTCTAACCTAACCATCCTTCCCCTCCTATCTATCTTACCAGCCTTCCCCTCCTCTCTATCCCCTCACCATTCTTCCCCTACTCTCTATCCTCAACATCCATTCCCCCCTCCTATCCTCACCATCCTTCCCCTCCTCTCTATACGCGCCATCCTTCACCTCCTCTATATCCTCGGCCTCCTTCCCCCTCCCCCTACACTAACTATCATTTCCCCTACTACTATCCTAACCTCCTTACTCTCCTCTATACTAACCACCCTTCCCTCCTCTCTATCCTCACCATCCTTCCCATCCTATCTAATCCTTACCATCCTTATCTCCTCACTATGCCCTAACCATCCTCCCCCTCGTATTTATCCTTACCATCCTTCTCCTCCGCTCTACTATCCTATCCTTTTTCCCCTGCTATCTAAGCCTTACCACCCCTCCCTCTATATCCAAAATATCCTTACTCTCCTCATCAATCTTAACAACCATTTCCCTGACCCTCTATCCTTAGCCTCCCTTACTCTTCCTCCTCTATCAGAACAAACCCTTCCCTCCCATCTAATCCTTTCCATCCTTCCCTACGAACCATCGCTACTCTCACTATCTATCATAACTAATCCCTTCCCTCCCCTCCTCTCTGATCCTAACCATCATTACTATCCTAGTATCTATCCTAACCATCCGCCCCTCATATCTATCCTAAACCGTACTACTTACCCGCCTCGCATCCGTCGCCGTCCTTTCTCCTCCTTTCCTATCCTAACTATCGCTTCCCCTCCTCTCTACCCTGACCATCTTTACTGTCCTTTCTTCTAACCATCCTTTCCTCCTCTTATCTTTAGCTACCTGCCCCTATCTTATCCTATAAACACCTTTCATCCCTCTATCCTACCATCCTTACTCTCCTGCTCTATCCTAACCATCCTTAATCTCCTATCTATATCGCTACCATCCTTAATCCTCTCTCTATCCTAACAATACTTACTCTCCTCTTTATGCTTCCATCATTCCCCTCCCCTCTATCCAAACAATCCTTCAACTCCTATTCTTACCATCAATCCCTTCCTCTCTCTACATCCTACCAATCTTCCCCCCTCTCTTTTCCTCCCGTCCTCGCCTCCTTTCGATCCAAAAATCCTTTCCTCCCATCTATCTATCCACCCATCCTTAACCTCTCTCACTATTCTAAACCAACCTTCCCTTCTCTCTATCTAGCCACCTTCCCCTCCTCTCTATCCTAACTATCCTTTTCCCCTCCTATCTATCCCTAACCAGCCTTACGTCTTCTCTATACGAAAACCACCGGTCCCTCATCTCTATCCAACCTCCTTCCCTCTATACTATCTTACAATTCTTATTCCCTCACTATCCTAACCATGAATCTTCCCCCTCGTATTTATCCTTACCCATCCTTCTTCACTACGATCTAACCTTATTCCTTTCTCTCCTATCTTTCCTTACCCTCCGTACCCTCCCCTTGCCAAACTATCCTTACTCTCCTCTCAAATCTTAACAACCATTTACTCCTCTCTATCCCTTACCATCCTTACTCCCTCTCTACTAACCATCCTTCTTTAATCCTTCCCTCCTATCTAGCCCTTACGATCCTTCCCCTGCTCTCTATCCTAACCACCCTCCCCCTCCTATATACTATCCTTACCATCCTTCCCCCCTACGAACCATCCTACTCCTCCTATCTATCTAAAACTATCCTTTCCCCTACACCTCCTCTAGCTAACCATCCTTAACTTATCCCCTATCTTATCCTAACCACCCCCCCTCCTCTCTATCCTAACCATAAACTTCCCCTCCTCTCTATCCTGCCATCTTACTGTCCTTTTCTATCCTAACCATCCTTTTCCCTTTTCCCTCCCTCTTTAGCTTATTAGCTATCATGTTCCCCTATCTAGACGTAAACCCCTTTCACCACTCCTATCTATCCTAACCAGCCTTACTCTCCTCTCTATATCCTAACCATCCTTACTCTCTATCCTAACAATCCTTTCCATCCTCTTATTCTTACCATCATTCCCTCCCTCTAAGCCAAACAATCCTTCACCTCCTATTCTTACCATCAATCCCTTCCTCTCTAATCCTCACTCCTCCCCCTCCTCTCTTACCTCGACGTCCTTCTCCTACTTTCCTATCCTAACTATCCTTCCCTCCATCGATCCTACCAATCCTTACTCTCCTATCTACCCTTACCATCATTCCCCTCATATCTATCCTAACAATCATTGCTCTCCTCTCTTTCCTAACAATCCTTTCCCCTCAGATCTACCCTTACCATCATTCCCCTCCCACCTCTCATCCTAAAATCCTTTTCAATGTCGGTCCTTACCATACCTCCCCTCCCCTCCTCTCTATCCTAACCATCCCTACCCTCCTCTCTATCTCAACCATCCTTCCCCTCCTCTCTATCCTCACCATCCTTCCCCTCCTCTCTTCCTCTCCATCCTTCCCCACCTCTCTATCATAACTATTATTCTTCCCCGCCAATCTATTCTAACCATCCTTACTTACTCGCCGATCTATCCTAACCATCCTTACTCTTTTCCTATCCTAAACCACGTTCCCTCCTTCTATCCTAACCATTCTTACCCTCCTATCTATCCAAGCCATCCTTACTCCCTCTCTTAAATCCTAACCATTCCCTTACTCTCCTCTCTATCCTAACAATCCTTTCCTTCATATCTATCCTTACCATCATTACTCCCCTCTCTATCCTAAGAATCCTTTTTCCCCTCATATCCTTACCATCCCTCCCTCCTCTCTATTCTAACCCTCATTTTCCTTTCCCTCCTCTCTTTTCTCACCATCCTTCCCCTCCTCTTATCCTCACCATCCTTCCCCCCTCCTCTCTATCCTCGAACATCCTTCCCCTCTTCTCTATCATTACCATCCTCCTTCCCCTCCAATCATATCCCAACCATCCTTACTCTCTCTCTATCCTAACAATCCTTTCCTGCCCTCCTCTCTATCCTTACCATCCCTCCCCTTCTCTCTATCCTCACCATTCCTTCTCCACCTCCTCTCTATCATCCTGAATCCTCGCCATCCTTCCCCTCCTCTCTATCCTAACTATCATTCCCCTCCAATCTTTCCTAACCATCCTTACTCTCCTCTCTATCCTAACCATCCTTTCCCTCCTCTCTATCCTAACCATCCTTACTCTCCTCTCTATCCTAACCATCCTTCCCCTCCTAACCATCCTTCCCCTCCTCTCTATCCTAACTATCCTTCCCCTCCTATCTCTCCTAACCATCCTTCCCCTCCTATCTATCCTAACCATCTTCCCCTCCTCTCTTCCTAACCATCCCTTCCCCCCCATCCTATCCTTATCAACCTTCCTCCCGACAATCCTAACTCTCCTATCTATCCTAACCAGCCTTCTCTTCCTACTTCCTTACCAGTCTTCCTCTCCTCTCTATCCTAACCTTCCTTCCCTCTCCTATCCTTACAATCCTACTTCCTCTCCTTTCTATCCTAACCATCCCTCCCTACTAATCTATCTTTAAGCATCCTTCCCCTCCTCTCTATCCTAACCATCTTTCCCCTCCTATACTTACCATCCTTACCGAGCCTAACCATCCTTACTCTCCTTTCTATCCTAACCATCTTTTCCCTCTCTCTATCCTTACCATCCTTTTCCTCCCCTCCCTCCTATCCTTACCATCCTCCCCTCCCTATTTATCCATTATTAACCTTCCCCTCCTACAAAATCCTTACTCTCCTAAACCTCTCCTCTCTATCCTTACCATCCTTTCCCTCCTCTCTATTTAACGCATCATTTCCACTCCTATTTTTTTTTTATTCCTGATCAACATTCCCCTCCTAACAATCCTTGCTCTCCTCTCCTAGCCTAACCTTCCTCTCCTCCTATCTATCCTTACTATCCTTCCCCTCCTATTTATCCTAACCATCCTTTTCCTCCTATTATCCTTACCCTCCTTCCCCTCCTAACATACCCTTTTTGTTACTTTCCTAGCTATCCTTACCATCCCTTCCCCCTCCTCTCTATCCTAACCATCCTTCCCCTCCTATCTATCCTTACAATCCTTCCCCTCCTCTCTATCCTTACACCACCCTTCCCCTCCCATCTTATCCAGTATCATCCTCCACATCCTTCCCCTCCTGTATATCTAACAACCTTACTCTCCTCTCTATCCTAACCATCCTTCCCCGCCTATCTATCCTTCCATCCTTACCCTCCTCTCTATCAGAACCATCCTTCCTTTCCCCTCATATCTATCCTTACCATCCTGCCACTCCTAACCATCCTTACTCTCCTATCTATCCTAACCATCCTTCTCCTCCTATTTATCCTTACCACTAACAATCCTTCCTTCCCCTCCTGTCTATCCTAACAATCCTTACTTCCTCTCTATCCTAACCTTCCTTCCCCTCCTATCTACCCTTACTAATCCTTCCCCCTTTCTCTCTATCCTAACCATCTTGAATTTTTTAATTTTGGTACTGATCTTATTAACTGGGTTAAGACCTTATATACTGATATTTTATCATGCGTAACAACTAACGGTTATGCCTCAACCTTTTTTAAGCTGTTTTGTGGTCTCCGGCAAGGTTGTCCCATTAGTTCATTGCTATATATTATATGTGGAGAAATTTTATTAATCCTCCTGATATTAAAGGTTGTGGCATGACTTTCACCTCAGGGCCTGTAAAACTCCTTGGTATAACCTTATCTAATGATTTGACAAACGTATATAATCTAAATTACATTCCTAAATTTGAAAAACTTAAAAACATTCTTAGAGTGTGGTCTATGAGAGATCTTACGCCTATTGGCAAAATAGCCATTATCAAATCATTGGTTTTTTTCCATATTTATTGCCCTGTTCTTGGGACTGGTGGGGGAAAAAATACAGAAACAACCACCAGCCCCCTACTCACAACAAATATACATATGATTACTACATGAATGTGCATATTTAAATTGTGAAAAAGAATACAGTCAATATATTACTGTCACAAGGCAACAGGTGTCCACCAAAAATCAGAGACAAAGGAAGACCAGCAATAAATGAGCCCCTGAAAATGAACACTTTGAAATCATGAAACTGTGAGCACCCACAGACACAAAATACACTGAATATACAGGAGTCCATGGATTTTGAACACCAGCTACCCTGATACTGTAAACAAGAAAAAATAAATGCACATAAAAATGCTTCATAAAAACGTTGTTTAAAATATAGCCCAAAAAATGGTCCAAGCAATTGGTTTTATGAAAGGGAGGAATATTGGTTGTAATGTTATTGACCTAATTGATTATTGTGATGCAAATGAAATTCCTGGCTCAATTATTCTGTTAGACATCGAAAAAGCTTTCGATTCTGTGGAACACGATTATTAATTGTTTGAAGTTTGAAGGGCATTTAACTTGGGACCAAATTTCGTTCAGTGGATTGAAACATTTTATTGTAATAGGAGTAGCTATGTTTGTAATAATGGTAACCTTTCGAAAAGGATTTGCATAGAACGGGGAATTTTTCAGGGGTGTCCGATCTCTCCCCTTTTGTTTCTTTGCGCAATTGAGGTGCTTGCAATTTCTATTAGGAACAATAATAATATCACTGGTATAAAATTGGTGATGTGGAGAAAAAAAATCAGTCTTCTGGCAGATGACACAACTTGCTTTTTACACGGTGATTTTGGTTCATTTAAAACTTTATTTGACATCCTTGGGAAATTTGCTTCACTGTCAGGCTGTAAAATTAATATGTCAAAGTCAGAAGCTATTCATATCATTGGGGTTTTCTTATGTCTGTATTGCCATCTCCACCGGATGATTTTCTTAAAGACTTAGATAAGGTTATTTATGATTTTGTGTGGTCAGGCAAACCAGATAAGATTAATCGTAAAACAATTATTGGTGATTATTCAGTAGGGGGCTAAAGATGATTCATATTCCTTCTATTATTATAGGTTTAAAAACTGCTTGGGTTAAACGTCTCCTTGATACAAATGATGGTAAATGGAAATGTTTTTTCAGTACTATTTGGAGCCTTTTGGTGGTAATTTAATTTGGCAGTGTAATATTAAACCACACGATAAGGTGTTGATATTGATTCATAACAGTTTTATATTTGACGTTGTTTTAACTCATGGTTAACTGTGGTGTATGAACCTTCTATATTTAAATCCTGTTTTAATAGTCAAATTCTTTGGAATAATACTGATGTGAGAATCGATAATAAGATGGTTTTTCATAAGACTTGGTATGATAATGGTGTTAAGTTTTTTTTAACGATCTTTTGGATGAGAATGGTAAAATTTTTGGCCTACAATAATTTTACCAAGAAATACAACCTCAAGGTTAATTTTATGGAATATTTTTCCCTCATATATGCTATTCCATTGACATGGAAAAGAAGTGTCCACGTGGTGGATGGGGATGAAGAATATATCAGTCCTCGTGACGAGATTTTTAATAAAATTCATAAACTACAAAGGTATGTAAACTAATTCATACAATAATGTGTTCAGAAACTTTTCATCTGAACTCAAATGGAATATTTTATTTAATGATCCAGACTTAGATTGGACTAACATTTACCCCATACCTTTAAAAGCATCCCCATCCACCAGGTTAAGATACTTTCAGTTTAAAGTTTTGCATAGGTTTCTTGGTGTTAATAAATTACTTTATCAAATGGGCATTACTGATTGAAACCTATATGTACTTTTTGCAATGGCAATGTTGAAGATCTCCCACATTTGTTTTGGGAATGTGAGGTCATTGCTCAATTCTGGAGTGAGATCCAGCTGAAGAAAATTAAATTTAATATGAGAGATGTATTATTAGGTATCTTAGAGGTTGAGTTTACCAAATATAACTTTCTTATCCTCTATGCCAAGTACTTTATATGGATTTCTAGATGTAAAAAAAAAACAATGCTAATATTGTAGGCTTTATCAATTGGCTAAAAACCTGTAAGGATATTGAAAAGTGTATAGCAACAAAGAACAACAATCTTGCAAAGTGGTGCAGCAGGTGAAATAGTATAAATCTTTAGGATTCTGTTTTGTAAGTTTATGTTTATATTTATATTTACATATAAATATTTTTGTCTGTGTGAACATGTATTTTCAATGTTGATGCAATAAATTGGCAGGACCGTTTGGCTCTGCAGAAAAAAAAAGAATGTTAAAGGATATGAAATGAAGGAGAATGATGGCAAAGAATGGCAAATGATAGGAAAGGATATAGAATGTCGGCTAATAATGGAAAAGGATGGAAAATGATAGAAAAATAAGGAAGGATAGGGAAGGATGGAGAATGATGGCAAAGAAAGGGAAAGGATAGGAAAGGATGGGAAATGATGGCAAAGAATGGGAAAGGATAGGAAAGGATGGAGAATGATAGATAAGAATGTTAAAGGACAGGAAATGAAGGAGAATGATGGCAAAGAATGGGAAAGGATTGGAAATGACGAATGATAGGTAATAATAGTCCAGAGGGTTAAGTCCCCTCTAGAGCAAAATCGTGCACTTGGTGATAGAAGTATAGTATTTGGGACACGCTTCGCTTATTAAACATAGGCCACAACCAATTCTTTCAAAACGGGACCCCAGCTGGATTTGACCTATGGCGGCTGTGGTGACCATTTTTCAAAATGACTCTCATTCATATTTGTCTCATATTTCGGTTAATAACATTGTTTTTTTGTGTTTATACCCATGTTTCAATTGCCAAGGTATTCCAAATATAACATTTTTTAAAATATATTCTGTCAGGTATTTTGTTTTCCAATATGGCCGCCATATTGCATAAAAATTGACATTTTTTTCTTTATACCTAGCTTAAAATGATATTGACTAGATTTTTGTGTCTATACTTATGTTTTTAGGATCAAGAAATCCTAATACGACATACGTTTTGAAATATCTTGTGTCAGTCCTTGTGGTCTTCAATATGGCAGGAATTTTGAGTTAAAATTTACCATTTACTTAAAGGGAATACCCAGTCTATTAACTTTGGGATGTTATTAAGGTGTTTATTAGATAATCGCAGGACATGATTGTATACATTTAACAAGATACCTGTAATTGGTAAATTAAATGGAAAAAGGTTACTCCTAGAAGCCGCCATTTTCAAATAAAGGGGGAAGTACGGTGACGTCAACTAGATTTTTGTATTGCAACACAAATCTAAAGTCGATCAAATAACAATGTATGCAGCCGAGTGTGTTGTACAATGATTGGAAAGTGCATGCCTGGTTCATGATATAATGTTGATTCATATTGATCTCAACGCGGTACAAACACTTTTGAAAATGACACATCCTGATGGTTGTTATTTTGAATTGATTTAATTACAAGACTTGTTTGAGGTGTAGACATACTAAACATTTCATTAAATATTGAATCGTGTCTAAACTAAATATAGGTACAG
>JAMKCH010042163.1:0-11832 GCA_023653785.1 Ophioderma brevispina
ATCATCATAGCATTTATAATTAGGGCATAGTAGATTTCTTGCTACCTAATTCTCCTAACACCTAACACTCTAGCGCCAGCCATATCATTTTTTCATTAAAATCTCAAATTTCAAATTTAATTCATATAGTGTGAAATTTATGTTTGTTCCCCTGTATAAACCTACTGACCTATTCGTGGAGATTATCTGTCTAACTCTAATTTGATAATTCCAAATGCCTCATGCGTGAAGCAATATATGTAAGATTGTACTTGTTGATATGATCTTGTAACTTTGACTTTCTGTTTTCATTAAATATTCCAGAAACCTATGCATGTAAGGAAATTATTTGCAAATGAATTTTATTAAGAGTCATAATGTCTAAGAAAGTAGAGAGATCATCCAGGATACGTTTATCATCATTCTGCAGGTTAAACAACGTTCACTTAAATATCACGATTCCCCTTTCAGGACACTGATTTTCGTCGCTGAGCGCATTTCATTTGAATGTGAACTCCAGAATCCCGGGACAACCAGAACACAAAACGGCCTACTTGATTCAAAAGTCCGTACACGCCCTATATCTAACAGATGGGAATGATCTTTGATGCAAATTTAAGCTCAATAAAAGAGCTTTCTTTTGATATCACATATGTGGAAACTTACGTTAAGATGCAATGGCAAAAACAAGGTCCATTTTTTGGGCGCACTGTAATCGAAGACTGACTGCCCGTGTTTATACACCTTTGGGATAATAACGATTGCGCGTAAAGTGGCAAAGGAATGATGTGGTTTTCATTTCACGATATGTAGATTCCACCCATTGGATGCAAAATCATCGCGAGATATACCGATTATCATATACTTATGCAATAACATGACAACGCAGACAATAGTTTAATATAACCTGCTCATAAATACTTTTGAAGTGACCCACCAGATTAGGATTTTTTTTAAGTACACTACAAGACATATCTGAGCATTGGGTATTTTACCCCAGGATTACCTTGAACCATAATCGGCTTTACACATTACGTCAGAAACTAGACACACTATACTTTTTAAAATCCTTATACAGACAAATACATGAATGAACATTAAAACATAATTTGGGGGGGGAAACCGATTTTCAATTTAACCCTGTACTAATTTTACCACCTTATTTTAAATTGTTCCCTTACAGGGATTTTTAGGACTTTCGGTATGGTTTCTGGTGCCTTATAGGCATGTTGTTGTCATGAAATGAATTCTTTGCAATTAGTTAAAAGTGAAATTTTATTTTTCTTAGGTATGTAGCAAAAATTGGTTGATTCTATATAGTAACAGGACTACTTACTTAAAAACAGCATTCTATAACAAAATCCACCGTTAGGGGCCCTGGTTAGGGCACGCCTACCCATTTCGTTAGTAGAAAATACATGTTAAGTAGTGACAGATTATTTGGGTATGAATACCTACTAGATCGTTGAATCGTCCCAAGGTTATAAATATGTGGATCTAATTAGATTGCTTAAAGAGATATCAGCGATCTAATCTGGAACATCCCAAAACCTGTTTATAGGCATGTGTTACTGCGTCGATATTCTAACTCACCTGCAAGTGGGGTTTGTTCTGAAATCAAGTATTAAAGACGAACAGAAAAACTTTAGCTGAATTTGAATTTCTATGAGAGCGTATAAAAATTCAAACATGAGATCCACAAAAAAGCCTTGTCCTGCAAATGCAACCGGCCGGCCCGATGTGCGCACCGTAACCTGTACAGTTGACCTCAAACCGAACATTATTGATCTTTTTTTTTTTATTGACTTGTGTATGTGTACTCAATTTAGCTGGTTGTGTAAATTTTTTGAGACATAGCACTGTATGTCAATTTGCATTTGGTGATTTCTTTCTACATAACGGCATTGTACAAGCTAATAATTATAATACATTCCACATTTTTTTTTTTATTTTCTCGCATTATCGCTGTTTACCCCTTTAGTAGATATATCGATCACAATGCTAAATTTGAGGGAAATGAATGTCCTTTGGTTTTCATTTTCAAAACCTCTTAGCACAAGTTACGGTGATCGTATCGTTATCAAAGCCTTATATGCAAGCCCCTTGAAAACGTGTTAACCGAAAATAAATGGAATAAACTCTCATCAAATAATTTGAAATTACAAACGATAATGTCATTTCATGACCTACAATAGGGATTTTGATGATACCTCAAAGATATTGACAAGCATTTTTGTGAGAATTACAATTTACATGTAACTTTTTATCCTACGTCGGGTGTATTACATGTTGGCGTATGTCGCATATTTATCATTTTTTACCAAATTTAGCGACTATATACTAAATATCAACTTCGACATGGTACCTGTTTTACGCTCTAAATGTTAAATAAACAATGATATTAACGAAAAGTGTGACCGTTTATGATGGATGTTAAGACTTACCGAAAAAAAATCAATTTTGTTTTGAACTAATCGTCTATTAGATTCGGTCGTCTCTGCAACAAATTATGGATTATGACCTATGAGGAATTGCGTCACAAACATTAGCTCATACATGAAGAATTTCAAGTATACATATTGGAACATAAATATGGGATGCTACGATGACATTCCATAGAAATATTAAATACTCAGGAATTAAGGTGCACGAGAAATTTTTTGTAGGCCCCAAATATTGTGTCATAAGAGTAATTTCAGTTTGGAATAGACCACTCAATACATTTCCTTACCTTATATTTGGCTACAGAAATACCTTAAAAGGTGAAAAGGTGAGTCTGATTTGCTTATATGTTCAATCTAAGACCTCGGCTGAATTTCGTCTTTGCTCCAAAACGATTAGAATTTCCAAATTGCTTTTTAAACCAGAGAAACATTTCTCAGCTAATCCTTTCAGATGGGGTTCATTTCTGATGGAAGCTTTACTCCGGGCAAAAATCATACTTTCGATTTTTTTTAGACACCTGATAATGTGAACTCTCTCGTTGCCCCTTTACATGGTGACAAATTCCTACTCGGGTTACTGAAGACCGTGGGTCAATTACTATCGGTCTCCAGTCATTTCACTAATATAGAGCAGGCACCTTGTTTAACTAAACGAATGAAAATATCTCTCCCAGCACCAACTATATACTAGAGTCTAGGCGAGGGGTGCAAAAACACACTATTCCAGAAGATGATAAAAGCCTGAGACTTGGCACAATTATTCTTCACCCATACGCTCATTTTCAGGGGTTGAGCCAAAATATACACACTTTCCTTAGCAACGGTTGCTAGGTAACAAAATTAACCCTAGCAACAGCATTGAAGGATTGCCACCTAGCTTGGGTATCACCAAATCCTTTGTAACTACCAGAACTACACCAAATCAATTTTGTAACTTCTCTAGATGCCCCAACACAATCTGATGTTCCCCACCATCCGCCCCCAAAAACAATGGCCCATTCAGATGGCGACGTAGATGGCGCCAAATATAATATTTCCTTTTAAATAAATTATAGCAACATATAAATGGTATAACAATCCATTTTTGTAGGAATGAATATTCCTGATCAAAGTAATACATATATGTGCCCATTTCATGTCATTGACATATGTTTTCAAATTCAATGCATCCAAAATGGCCACCAAAATAGGGTTTTCCATGGGTTTAAAAATATAAATTTCCCGGGAAGATAGTCGCCTTTCTCACAGATTTCCCACTATATCTATGTATACATTTTCCCTCCAATGGCCAAGTTTCCCTCCAATTAGCCAACTTTCATGGTAGGAGCTTCTCAAATTCCCACTTTTTCGACCATGGGTATTTCAATTCATACACTACAGCAATACCGCATGTTCCATATCTTATTAATGCAGTGTTTCAATCATATGACAAAAGAATGTAAACATCACCAAAAGATTTACATAAAATAAATAACAGATTGGACATTTTTTAACATGGCATTCATGATAGGAAGATTTCCTTTTGGTTCTGCTTTTCAGACAAGCATGGTTTGATGGTAGACTTTAGGCTTTATTTCATTGTAACGATTGTGGCAATTCCTTTCCACTTTTCCTTGTCCTTTCCAAGGTGCTATAGGGTTGAAACCACATAACCCGGGTCCGGTATCCTCACCGGAGATTCTCTCTCTCATTTGTTACATTCAGACAAGGACAAACTTGTACAATGAAGGAACCAGTGATGCTTGGATTGTGGTCAATATTGTCTGCCGCTGCACTGATAAATTGACCTTCCTGGCCTGGGAGGACATACTGTCGCAATCTTGTAAATAATATCGCATGCTTATTTCCATAAAGTACTTATATCCATGGTACTATCATATGAGGTTGACACACCAAGAGCAAAAAGGCTACCAACCAACTGCCATTCCATAAAAAGGTAAGGACCTTAAGTCCCAAGTCGTCGTTGGGTACTTTCCCATACTCCCGTCGCCTTTTAATGCAGGTAAACACAGTAGCTGAGCATGTGGCACCGTTTGGCCTAGGCATATGCTGCTGGCCTTGATCTTAATATTTCACCCATTGATGATCATGTCGACTAGTGACAAAAGCGAATGCGGCATCAGCGGCAAGGATTCCACTTGACTACTCTGTTTTAACCTGAGAATGACACCTTCTGTGCAAATAGTCATGTTTGGATCCTATCAGCAATTTTTGGGTCCTCATGAACCTGCTCACTCGATCATCTCATATCCTTGTCGCAGGACAGTGCCAATGTCATCCTCAGTATGCCCATGCACACACCTCTCTTTTCAATACGCTCTTCTTTCTTCTTGCGTAGGAAGCACAGCTAAATATGTTGTAAATGCGTGGAGCCAACTCACCTGCTGATTGGTTTGGGGTTTGAGAAATTCTGTGTCCCCGTGGACGAAAGATAGTGCACTCATTTGAGAATTTGATCCGCAGTCTGATGGCGAACCACATTGGCATGCTGGCGATGGCCGCAGTCCCATCGGTGCATATTGCTATTGAAGCGACCGACTCCTGTGCTAATCCGGTTAAGGTGACCATTCCTTTGCGTGGAGATTGAGCTCTCATCCGGGAGATGTATGAGTATCCGGTCTTTAAGGTACGTACCATTTACTCTGAGTAACATCAAGAATCTAATCCAGCCTATCTGTATACGCTTGTAGATCAGCCGCCTGAACACGTTAATATCTTTCATCTTGTCTGCTATTCTCAATGTTTGAATTCACTCAGCTAATAAGGCCATGTCTTTACATGTTTTGTTCCAGGTTCGTCGCTTCTGTTGGACCATTCCACGTGATCTGTTGTACAGCAGGTTGATGGGGCAGCTTGTGTGGATATTTTGTTTCAATAGGCAATAAGGTCTCCTGCCCTTAATTTTGCTAGAATTCCTCCCTGATCCTTGAGTTTCATGGCAGACTTCATGTGCACATCTCTGCACGCGGAAATCTACTTGAATATTGAGACTTCAATTGAGTGAATTTCTCGTTGGTTTCCAGTTTGGAATAAAAAAAAAAAAAGCAACAGTCTTTTGATGTCTACAGGTATGGAGGTATGTGCTTCTCTGATACTGCCCCGGGGAAAGTTATTGGAGTGTGCAATGATGAAGAGAGGTATACCATAGGCAATGGTTAGAGCGGTGTATGAGTTTGTATGAAGGAGCAATAGACAAAAGTTAGAAGCATGGGGTCTGGTTGTCTGAGGAGTTTAGGCAATGTGGGTCTGCATGAAGCACTTTACTGTCGACACTGACTTTCAATTTAAATTGATGTGGTTACATGAAAGGCAAGAGACAGTTTTTGATGATGCGGATGATGTCATGCGGATGATTTTGGTTTGACGAGTGTCTATTAGGACGAAGAAATGTTTAAGAAATTGAAAAGGCTTTTGAGAGTAAGGGTTGAAGGTTAATTTGGAAACAAAAGTGATGGTGTAGTGGGTGGAAGTGGAATGTGGCAGTGAGTAAGGTAGGCCCATGCAGTAAGAGTGGTAAAAGCAAAATTCAGTGTGATGCGGGAATGATATTTATGGTAGATGTACAAAGGATGAATAGGGTGACCCCATGCTGGCTTAGAGATTTGTGCAGAAGACGTGAAAAAAAAAAGAGCTGGAGGGATGGTGGAACAGGTGGAAGTTGTGATGAGGTGAATCGGTGAAGGAGTCTCGTACCTGGGTGATATGGTAAATGCAGAGGATGTTTTGAATCATCCCATAATGCATTGCAATGTGGTTTTACTGTACTGTACTAACCCATGTCAGTACTTAGGGATAAAAGTGGTTCCAAAAGTTTAAGCAAACACATCACCTTTCATGATCATGTGTTAGCAATTCCCTTAGTAAGAAGCGTAAGAATAGGATTTTTTGTAGAATCACGTCACCATTACTCTATGAGGGGTAAATTTCCCAAAACTTTTGCATTGTAGGATTGACTCAATACCCCCCTGTGTAAATTTCAATGGTGGGATGCGAGGTGGCTATTACAGCTATAGTCAGGTTTGGTGGGTGAAAGTCTAGGGAAGTAGGGGAGTTGGCAACACGGGAAAAGATTTTCCTTTGAAATGAAAGTAATAGTGTATAAGAGTTGTTTGAGATCGGTGATGCTGTACGGCAGTAAGACATGGGGATTTTGAGATGGCAAGAGCGATGAGAGGTGTGATTGAGGATAGGAAGGAAAGACTGAAGACGTGATGCAGATGTGGGTTTGGGAAAAGCGATGGACCGGCTGGTGAAGGCGAGGTGTACGTTGGTATGGGTCATGGCTGAGGATGGATGTGAAGCAGTTTTTAAGAGATCCTTCGAGTTGGGGTGGTTAGTTCGAGAGGAGGGGACGACCAAAGGAGACATGGAAAAGGATGAAGGATTTGCTGAATCGGGGCACAGTGGAGGGAGATATCAGCGCGATTGTTTGTGAGTGTGAGCTAATATGGCCACCCTTGTTCGCAGCTAGGGACAAAAACTAGATCTAAAACTTTTGGATTTATACTATCAGTGGGGAGGTGTCAAACGTTCTTTTGTGTCTAGCTTCCAAAGGAAACTTTAGACTAGTCGCCTGGATAGCTGAATGTGAACGTCTTGCATTTTGAAAAGCATGCAGGGGGTAGGTTAGTTCCTGCTTGGGAGGGTTATTTGGTGAAGTATGCAGGGCTAGGAGTAGATAGGCTAGTTGATCATTATCACATCTTCCACCACCAAGATACTAGACACACCATGTACAAATACACAAAGTCATGTATATGAGGATATATGATTAAATAGATGTCAATAGATCCTTCATTTCATTACTTTTTGTTATTGCCAAACAAAATAGGCAAAGCAAGAGGGACTTGCTCGGAAGATGACCCAAACATGGAACGATGATTTTAGCAGGCTGATATTTGTGTCAGAGTGAAATATGATCGAGAAATGTTTTTGATACTACGTATGATGTCGTTCCTAATAATCATGGTCAACAGGCCATTTTCTAACTGGTTGCTATGAAATTATGTGCCTGCAGCTGCATTTTGGTCTTGTGTTGTTGGCAAGTGCTTCAAAATAATAGTTTTATATGAAATTTGAATTTTATATTACTAAAAATACATGCTAGTCATTGAATATATTGGGCCCATAGTCATCCTATGCCCGGTTGCTAAGAAAATGTGTTTGCCTAGCAACCGTTGCCTATACTTAGAGAGTTTATTTTGGCTCCACCCCGAAAATGTTTAGAATGTTGTTTTGATCATTTGGCCAAGTTTCATGCTTTTAATACATAATTTGAACATTATTTTCACCCCTCGCCCAGACTAGTACACATCGATGAGTGGCCACGGAAGTCTTGGATATCGATATAGCCGAACAGAGAAAAAATTATTAGAAGACCAAAAAAAGCAAATTTTATTCAGTAGGAAATCCAAAAACCTAAATCGACTGCGCGTTCTTATTTTTTTATTTGTTTTGAAAAGTCTTTTCCCTATAAATAGCTCAAATCGGCCAATTGGCAAGTCAAACAGTTGAAAATCATACTTGACTGTCGAGTTATTAACTTTATGGTTTCACACCACTAATTGCTGCTCCCATTCTTTCCTGTACATAATGGGCGAGATGAAAACGTCATTTTCGTCCTCAGTGACATCTCAGACCTTAAAGCTCACATTCTGCTTGAAGATCATCATATCTCCTACCCAATCCATCTGAACGTGGGGGGGGGGTAGTTACCCCAAAATTTTCGAGCGACTGGACTGCCACGACTAGCATGCACCGTGGATCCTGGAGTCACAGCACTTTTTCAGTCAGTGTTTCCCTGTAGAATACGGTTAAAATTGGTTGTCGGATCCAAATAACATATCAATGACAACCTTTTTTTTGATATTCCTACAGATTTTTATACTAATATTGAAGCAACCATGATTTGCAACCCAGATCTTGCCATTCTTCTCATTTTTTAAGGTATACTTAGGCAGGGTCACCAAACAAACCCCTCATTTGCATGGTGGCTGGACTTACGGTTTCTTCACGTTATTTATGGTGAATCCTATTGATCTCCGATTTGTAAATTAATGCATTTCTTGTCTACTTGAAACCTTCCTTCACATGTTGGTGATCATTTCATGAGAATAATTTCTTTTTTTAATTAAGTGAGCAACAAATATATTGTCCTAAAATATCCAGATTCTGCTATCCTACTGAAGATTTCTTCAGATAGCGCTCACTCCAAAAAACATTTGTTTTTTCATTGCTTTATAGCATATATCAGAAATAAAATAACTTACTCTGCTCCTTATAGCACCGGCCTATGAGAAGGGAAAGGAGGGGGCTTATCGGGTGGGGTTTACTCGGGGAGGGGGCTTTACTCGTTGGGGGGGGGGCTGCTTGTAAGCATGTCACACCACAGTCTATTATAGCTGACAAACACATTCAACTTAACTTGTATCAAAATAGCTTCACTTTTCTGGATAAAAGAAGAGCTGCCATCATTGGTAAAACCCGGCATGTACATCACAAAAGTTGTCATTGCTTCCTTTTACATTTATTGTGGCTATTTAAATCGGTAAAACATTGCGCAAGCCAGACTGCTGAATTTTGCACCTAGACTCGGTCATTTTACTTCGCTTAACAACCGAAGCCAGCCTATAGTTTTTTATACAGCTCCATTCACACTTCCTATCTTGCCTCTCGAGCAGTTCTCCTGCGCTGACCCCCCCCCCTGCTCGACAACACTAGGCGGGGACGGCTTAGTCACCATTTTTTGAAAACAAGTTGAACAGATCATATGACTTACCGAGAGTCGGTGAGTTCACGAACTATTTTCGCTGTCTGCAGTATACACAGCTCGTATAGGTTTCACACCACTAAATGCGCTCCCCATTCGTTCCTGTACAAAATGGGCGAGATGAAACGTCCATTTTTATCCTCAATGAACATCTCAGACCTAAAGCTAACATTCGGCTTGAAGATCATCATATCTCCTACCCAATCAATCCTGAAATTATAACATGTCTACTGGCAGCGGCATTAAATATCCTTGTTTGTTTTATGTTTTCCTTTTGGAAAACAACACTTGTTATATCCGTTACAACAACCGTTGCCTTCAAACAACTAACTTTCAAAATATTTAGATCTGAGGAATAGTCCAATACTGTCTTCAAATCTCCATTAAGAGGCCGTTTTCAACACCTGGCTTATCACATTGACGAAATTTGAAGAGTGAAACTTATTGTCAGGACTATCTTTCGCGTTTCAGTAATAGAGCTCAATGTGGTTACCTTCTTTCATTCCTATGAAAGTGCACTCTTAACAACTCTCACGAAATTACCACATTTATTGCTTCAAAATATAACAGTCTGATATAACAATTGCATGAGGTTTTTTCGATCTTGATAGAAGTAAAAGGAAAGCTAAACAGCTCTAAACTGACCGACGCGAACGGCGACCCTTCAAATCGATCACGATGAATTATTTTCAATTCAATGTTTCTATGTTTGATCAGGTACAATTTATTCTACAGTATTTTTATCTTTATGACAAGAAAAATATAACTTTTGTAAGGATAGCTACAGAGAGTCCCCTAAAAAAGCTTTCGTCCGCTCAGAGAATCAAATATGTTTCTCTTAAAATCAAAATGTATTTGCCATAATCACTAATGCCCCGGAGGGGGGGGGGGGGGGGGAAGGGGTCCATGGACCCAACATTTGATTTTTTTTTTTGCGATTTCTTGATAATTCAATTAATTTTTTACGGATTTCTTTGTTGTCTTCTGGTTTATGAACACGCTTCTCCTGATAACAAACATAAAATAAATAAATATAAATAAATAAATAAATAAATATTATGCCCCCCCCCCCTTGCCACCAACGGGCATGCCCATGACAAAAATCATTTTCCATTAGAGGTGAGACCTTGCATTGGTGTGCTAATGTATGTGGACTATGTCACTATCAAAAACCCATTAATATTTCGGAACCTAATTATCTGTTATTATGGAATTTTGATCCGTACTTTTGGCACTTTCAACTTTCAATAGTTTATGTTTGTGGAGTTGTTAGATTGTTCATGTATTTTGTGATATATTGCCGAAAAACAGCTTGTAAAAATATTAACACTTTATGTAACACTCTACCTGTTTTTGCTCAACGTTAATTAAATTTGATCCATTTCTTAAATTGAAACAACTAATATTTACAATTTTAGGTGTTCATGTGAGGGAAAAATTCCAAAACAAAATGGCCTCTTTTTGGTGAAAATTAGCACTTATGAAAATCAATGTTGTGCACCCGCCAATTTCAAGTCGAATTAGATTTTTCAATTTTTTCTTTGTTTGTTGTTAATTGGGTAGAGTAGTCTTGAAATATGGTGGTTTATTGAATATTCCTATTGGAATGCGGGTTTTGTAGGTTAGGAGGGCCCATAGGGACCCCCCCCTTGGACCACCAACGGGCGTGCGCAAGACCTTGACCATTTACATTGAGACAACCATCCTCTACCTACTTCATACAGTTATGTCCAGTTGTACCAGGGCAAATTTTAAAATTCTGCCATTTGGACCAAAAATGGTGGCCAATTATTGGTGAGCTCATAGGATTAAATAACGAATAGTTTTGACTGTATACCCAATGTAGGGTCAACATCCACTGCATTCAATGTGGCTTGATCTTGTTCCCATCCCCCCTACTTTTTTCCCCCCTATTTTTTGTCCACCTCGGAGTACTTTTTAAATTTTGACCCCTGTAAAACTGAAATGATCCTTTTTCATTGCTTTTGCTGTTTTTATTTAGCTTATAAATCGAAAACGTTAACTTTTTTCGGCCGCAGATTATAGCAAAACTATACCTTTTTTGTAATCCTTATGATTAAACTATTAACGTGGTATACTTTTCAACATGATTGGAATAATTTCCAAAATTTGGAACTCCCTTTATTGCCCTTTGACTCCCGAAAAACCATTTTCCGTTCCCCACCACCTACGATAACTCACTTTTTTGGTACATGTTGACACCCATACCTACCAAAATCAGTTGAATCAGCTTCTTTAAATTTTTTTTTCACAGATGAAATTTACTTTAGGGATACTATAGACCCACCCAAAACTGAAATCCTTTTTGGATTTCCAAAACTGAAGCTCTTTTTGTTCTTGAAAATCGCAGCAGGCAAAAAAATAGCTCATAGTAACCTCCCTATGGTCCTAATAATATCAATTGATCCTGGTTCCATGTACTACAAGATCTACCATTTATGCAGTTCGAAATTAATTATAACTGCTGCCTCTTGTTCTATAGCTAAATCACTACTTATATTTACTTCACCAGCTAGATTACCAAGATCTTACAGCAGCACCATGCCATAAATATAACCTGTCCATTGGATCCACAACAAATCATCATCATCTTATCGTCGGCCGCACGCATCACATACC
>JAMKCH010042164.1:0-13409 GCA_023653785.1 Ophioderma brevispina
CGCGGCTCTGACTATCCTCCAAAAAACTTGGCCATGTCATTTAAACACATTATTAAGTCTAAGGTCCTATTACTCACCCCTGGTGTACTCCCTGTCTAGGTGAGTTATGTCTTCCTGATTTTTGGAATCTCGATTCCATGTGTTTTTCGTGCTCTGCGTTTTTGGTCTAGCTTTGACTGCATCCTATCTCCTCTCTCTGAGATATGCAGCTCCACCTCCGACTGAGTGAGCCATTCTGGTGTGATTGAAAATCTTCATCACGGGGGTTAATGCATATGTTTCGTCAACATTGGTGTAAAGGAAGTCATCATGTAAATGATTTATTCAAAAAACACTTAGTTTTAAAATCATCTAACTGAGCCTGTTTCCTTTCCACTGTTTGCTTCCCGCTTCAGGCCCCGCCCCCGCATGATATGAGATGTAGTGCGTCCATTTGGTGCTATGGGCCAAAACGGAATTGGGGAAGAGTACTGGCCGACAGGGTTGTGACCTGTGTCACTGGTCGGACCATTCGCTTTTTTAGGGGTGCTAAAATGGTATTTTGGGGCATTTCACATCTCAGAAGGAAAATGCATATGTGTTCAGTCAACATTGGAATGGAAATCAGGCTTCATTAGATGATTTATAAAACATAGTGTTTTTGATAATTTCTTCAAATGCATAGATCTCAGCACGTTAGAAAGAATTGACTCTGCATTCAATCCAATCCATCCAGTCTTTATGAAGGATCAAATAACTTAATGGACACAAAGAACCTATTTTATTTTGGCGACTTTAGATCACTATATTGTAGATGTTCGGACAAACTTTTGGGGGGGGTTCCCCCCCCCGTAGAATTGATCAAGAAGATTGGGTAGAGAGCACACGGTAGAATATGAGGAGATTGTCACATCTAAGTGAGAATGTACCAATCCTGTTGAGCATCCTGAAAGCAATGATGAGGTAAAATGTAGCTATATTTTCCTTTTCCAGTTTCTTAAAAATTGTTTAAATTCGGGAAGATTTTTTTGTTGCAGGCTCGTACCTAATAGTTTAGTGGTAGGAAATGCCTCATGAAGTTCTGTCAAATTCGGCACCTTCACTGACCGTACCTGAAAAGGGAATTGCTCTGTAGTCTTAGGGGGGGTGTTTACGTAAATTTCTGATTGTCCCATTTTCTTAACATGGCCACTCTCATGCCTGTAATTAGGGCCATGTATATGGAGCAGCATATTCATTTAAAGGTAGATGACCCGATCTCGGTCAAATTGGGTTTCAACTTCTTATGTTTTCTCCCTCACATGGAAGCATTTAGCATATCCCCCAACCACAATTTTGGAGTTAAAATCCGTCCATATGTTTTCATTTGTATAACAAAAATTGGCCTATAGGACAGTGTGGTCAATACATTTGGAGCATTTTTGTTCATATCATCAAAAGAAACATTCTCTTTAAATTTCACTTGGGTATGCAGGAAAAATAGAACTTCTTCTACACCAACATCTCAAGTTTGTTGGGATAAATGGAAGAGGGGACGATGTTGTCAATTGGGCAGGGTCTTGCACCTTTATTTTTTATTCAAGTACTCAAGGATATTAACAGCATTTTATCTATTAGTAACGCTGCGGATTTGGCACCAAGATCGATTAACCTCCGTTTTGAAGCTCTGCAAGTCCTGGTTTGATGCTAATACATTACAGTCAATGGCATTCCATACACCTACGAGAATGGGAGAATAATCTTCTGTGGGGGGGCCTGGTGCTGTTTTAGTAGCCTTTTAACGGTGCTATGTTCCGATTTATGCATTGTATTCTCTACTTGATATGAGAGCCTGGCACTTGCAACATACACCCCATCAAGAAACGTGGGAACACTTGTGGTTTTGATGGTAACGCAATAATACAGTTGCAAAGCCCTATTCAATACTGTGCTAATATTGATGGGTTAACCACTAAAACGGCAGTTTTTTGTTTTTATATCTCGGGGAATGAATGGATTTGAGGGCTCAAATTTCAGAACGACATTGAAAACAATACGCCTTTCGTCTGATAACAAAATCGATACACTTTCGGTAAATCAGGGGGTCCCCATTTTTCCCAAAGAACGATCGGAACCAAGCGCACCTTTAAGTCCTACACTCCTCAGCCACATCATCGGAACACATTTGAGCTAATGTTGATATTATCTTACAGGTGATGCTAGTCACTTACAGCACCTAGTGAGGATGGGCCGGGTGCAAACACTTGTATGTTAAATGCTCTACATATATGCGCAGGTAGATCCGGCGTGAATAGGCATCCATCAATGCACATGCTACATCAACACACCTTGGTTTCTTGCGAGGGTGAATTAAGGATCTTCCCATTTATTGTGTCACCTAGTGTTGCCTGCTTTAATGCCGAAGACACATAAGGATCACTTTGTCCACTCCACTATTTGTCTGTTGATGTCTGTTGTTGAAAAAAGGGTTAACATTTGCCTGTAATATCTGCATACTTCAATGGATTTAAACCAAACCAAACTTTGATGCTCTTGTGCAACTGGATCCTTACAATCATTTGTTGATGATGTCAAAGGTCCTCCCACGGTCAGGTAATGTGAGATCAAGTTTAATACAGTCTGAAAATGTAAATTGACGCTCATTGAAAAGTTGAACTTCAATTTTTAAAAAAAAAAGATATTTTTGCCCATGAAGCATTCAAATTTCCCAGAAAGGGTAAATTTCCCACCATAACTTGATATATCTTTTATTTGAAGGTACAAAATTTCCCTCCTGATTCCAAAATTCCTGGGAAGAGCTTCCCAAATTTCCAGTTTCATGGGCATGTTGTCAATTTCACATTGCTGTGTTTATTTAAAAATGTTACAAACTAACCATGAAATGAGATATTTCCAGCTCAAAAACTTTGTTTCAAATGGAAGCCAGCCTAATGCACCATGTATACCCCTGGTGTAACTTGTTGAACAATTTTTTGTTGTGAAACGTCCGCATCATCGGAAATCACTTATGGAGAATCGAGAGCTATATAAATTGCCTTTAGTATTTGTGTTGTTAGCTTGATTTGTGTTGTTTCCTGATATTTCCAGAATTGTGTGTATGCTTAAGTTGCATTTCCCTTCTTTGGGTCCCTGTAGGTAGCTGTTGAGAATAATGCTATAAGAGATATTCCAATTCAAACCAATCATGTCTTTCTGTGTCTCAACCAAAGGAGCGACTGGGACATTTACTGGGTGCTGCTGGAGCTTTAGAAGCTGTGTTTACAATACTAGCATGCCAAACAGTAGTCTTATAGAATTGTGGAAATCAAGATGCTGGAAAATTTCCAAAATTCCTGGGTGTGTGGCCCTTTTGTGAACTGGTGACCTGATGAATTAAGGCAACCTTTAAGGAATAAAGTACATGTAAATTCTTTGTTCACTTTATTCCATAAAGTTTTGCCTAATTCAGGTTCAGGTATAGGTATGACTTAAGATCCTCCAAAGGGTAGGATATTCTCATGGTTTTTTCCCACAAGTTCAAATTACTCATGGGGAGAGCGAAACTTTAGGATTTAGTCATTAGTTTTCTGATACAAATGAATCCAGAATTTTGTACCCGATTAAATCATAGTAGTGCCCTACACAGGAGTTGACAGAAACCTTCAGCACAAAGACACCACATTCTCCCACAACTCTGTCGGCTACCATTAAAGCCAGGATTTCTTAAAATCCTGGTCTACACATACAATGTCTTGCCAAATCTGGATCTCTGATTGTAATTTAACATCTTGCTTGAAATTATACTAACCTGGTTACGGGGAGGAGGGCTTGAGATCTGCCCAGGATACTACACTAGGTGCACAAAATCATCAGTGTCACTTCAGACCTGCCACCATCAAGATGTTTTCTTATATATGCAGCCATTATTTTTTTTTGGAACCATCTTCCATGGTATGTGCATTCCTCCATCTCACTATCTTCGAAAAGGACACAAGCTCATATCTTTTGGCTCTTGTTTAGATACTTTTTATGTGCTGTTTTTCTTTTCATTCTATGTTTAATTTTTTGCTTGTGTTGCACTCTGATCTTTTGAATTTATGCTTGTAAAAGCCACTTGTACATATGTACCTTGGAGTGTGCCGTTGCCAAAGTGGTCCCCTCTCCAGGCCCCTCTCTGTCCAGATTTTACCTAACTAACTGGTGGTTAGCCAACTAATGCTGGGATTGACTGTATACATGTCCTTGGGGTAAATTTGGGGCATTAGAAGCTGTTAACAATGAGGATGTGCAAGGTAAATAGGGCATTGTTTATTGGTCAAAATTTGTTGAATTTTGCTGGGGGAGCCCACTGGAGTACCGTTTTGTGTGTGGCACAAAGTGTGTTGCTCGGTACATCTTTCTCTACTGCCATTAAGGTGCGTATCCGATCGTCTTTGGGACCCCCTGATTACCCGGAAGTATATCGATTTTGAATCAGAATGAAAGGTCTTTAATCCTTTCATTACCAAGAATAACAAAAAAACGCCATTTACTGGTTAACCATCAATAGTAACACAGTATCGAATAGGGTTTTGCAACATAGAATATGCTTCTATCATAAAAACTGCAAGTTTGTTTCCACGGTACTTGATGGGGCTTATGCAAGTGCCAGGGTTTGCATATGAAGTAGAGAACACCATAGACACAATATCGGACAAACACCTTTAACAGTAAAGTTTTGGCATATCATTTTTACATGCCCCTACTTCTGCTGAGTATTTGTTTCATACTTGGCTTACTATGATTTTTTTCCTATTTCATCATGATTATACCTATCATGTTGATATACATTTGAGTATGCAAATTGTATACACCAGCTCATTCTGTTCCTATTCCCTCTGTTTTCTATCAGGCAAGATTCCACCAACTAAACCTAACAGAGCATACAGATGATTTTAATCTGAACTATGTTGCCAATGTAGCCCAAGATTGGAAAGTATCAAACCAAAGAAGAAGAATAGCTTTGACAAATTCATTTGGGTTTGGAGGGACTAATGCAAGTTTATGCTTTGGCAGTGTGTAGGCGACATGATCCAAGGATTTCAAACAACACAATTATCCAATTAGCATCTGGTATCCTCTAGCAAGTTATCCAGTGGATGTTTAAAGCATCTGTTTGATCATTTTGAAGAGTTGATTACATACTTGCTTGGCAATGTTTATTGTATAATATCCAGCTTTGATATAACAGTTTACATTGTCTGCAGACAGAGCTTGATGTGTATGGCTGCAACTCGAAGTGATCTACTGGAACAAGTACCTGTCTAGTCCAAGTTTGCTATTCTACTATTTGAACAGACACTTAGCAGTAACCACACAACACTTTTACCTAGACTCCATTTCCCTACCTCCGTGCAGTGACGTCAGCACGAGATTTGATGGTAAACCAGTAAACTGCACATGCTGGCTAATTAGAGAGACGGTGTTTTTACACACGCACACACAAAAACAGCATATCTTGACGCGTGCGAGAAAGCTGTGTCAAGCTTACAACATTACTGCACGGAGGTAGAGAAATGAACTATAGCAAAGGTTAGCATGCAGTCACTGAAATGCAACAGGCTTAGACCATCATGAGTTAAAAACCGGTGTTTGTAAGGGCTAATTAGTTGTTGCGTTCAAGGTGCTACCTTGTTAGTGGATGGCGATGGTGATGTGAATATTTTGATATATTCAATTATATTTAGGATATTAGTGGCTTGCATATGTTTTGTATCAGGCTCCGATAAATCGCCTGTCCGATTGCCCGGGGCAACCAGATTTTTTTTTGGCTAGCTGATTCCTGGTATTCAGCGTCAGATGGGGCAATTGCTCTCAAAAAAAGTGTAATAAAGCTCAAAAAGCGTTCGTTTGGATGTTTCCATACAAATATTTCATCAAAAACATCCCAAAACAAATGTCATTTTACAAACTTGGCGCTTATTTACGACAAAACCAAACATTCTCTGAATACCGGGTCCACAAACCACATAAAATCAATATTGCGATTATATGGGGATCAGATTTATTAAAATCAGGTGAGCAATTTGCGCTACGTCATATTCCGGTATGATAGTTGTCGATGTTTCGGGCTGGCCTCAACCCTCCCTGTGATGAAGCCTTACTTCCATATTTACTCTCGTAGAAAGGGACGGGGGAGAGAAGAAACAATTGTGATGCATCATCAGCGAATGCAGTGCCCGCTCATTCGATCAGTTGATGCCGATTCCGCCATGCGGTACAGCTGGTAGACTCACAAACATGGCGGGAGGAAGTTCTCAGAAGAATAAATTTCAAATATTAAAGTAGCGCAAGAAAACGTATCACTACAAAAATCCAATTAAATGATCATGGTAAGCTTATGATTGTTTCATTTAGCTAAATATGACAGTGAATCCTGATGTGGGCCATTCCAATTGATTGTGTGAAAACATGTACATTTAGTCTCCCCTTCTCATGTAGTGGAAGGTTCAAATGGAGACAGGGCGTTGCGCACGTGGTTATTAAAACTTTAAAAAGTAACCTAGAATAAACATGTGTTTTAATATTTCTTGCTTATGGAAAATCAGATTAATTTGACAAAAATATTAATCATATGCCTTTATTGAGGCGACTGCCTAACTGTTATGGCATCAAGAATCAATAAAGCAGAGCCGGTGAAAAGTAATCGTGGCCCGCATGTGGTCATGTCCCCAACTTGAAGCTGTTTACTCGCGTTGTTGCTAAATTGGTCACCCCCACTGTTTTGGCACAATACGCAGGTGGGTCATTTGCATAAAACACAAAAGTCATTTTTTGTACTCCGACTTCGTCAGCTCAGCTGTAACACAGTGTTGCGTAAAATTTTTGGGGATCATCAATCACCAAAAGCAAAATATTGTTTCACATTCTTGTGTTGTTTTTAGTCGGGCCTGAGACATTTCTGACAGCGTATCGCTCGTCTTATTGAGAGTCAGTCCATGGATATATTTCTAATCAAGCGAAAAGTTGAACATTGACGATGAGGATAGTAATGAAACAGAGCATTTACATCTCAAAATTCACTGATCTAGGATATCGCAAGGAAATAAAAGAAAAAAAAAACGACTCTGCTCTGTGCAATTTCTTCAAATAAAAAGGACAATGGCGACCGGCACTGTACAGTGGTAATTTTCACGGTAATGATTGCCATAGTTTTTTATACTGTCACTTGATGAATTTGACGGTAGTTTTTTCACTGTTTATTTTCGGGCATATTTCGGGCAAGTTACAATTGACCAAGCTCTGCCCTATCGGGCAATTAAAAAAATAAAATTTATCGGAGCCTGTTTTTGGAATCGAACCAAGTTGCACCTTATAAAATTTTTAGAGCCAACTTTATGTGCAGGTTTCCCTTAGGCTATTAGGCCCATGAAGGAGAAAGGTGTTTATGGTGCCCAACAAAGTTCTGGATGGAGATATCTTCAGAGTAACTCTTGAGTACAGGGCATAGAAAAGGACAGATACATGGTTTGCAGTTCCAAGGAACTGAAGAGACAAAAACTAATTTGTAATGACTTGTAAAATAAATACTAAAATTATCATAGAATTGCTGTGTCTGTCATTTCTTTTGAGTTAATGCACGAATTAGTATATCCAAAGGTTATTTTGGACAGCCAGAAAAACTGTAAACACCCTGGTAATGTTAAACTGTTTGTCCTAGTTTTGTGTTATTCTTGTGGTACCTGAACTGTGATTGTCAAAAGCCAATATTATGTGATGGATAGATGGCACCAATGTATTTGAGCATTCTAAAAGATGTGGAGTATGTTGTCCATGTTTGTGTAGCAGTAAGTATTTAAGTTAGGGGTGTATAAACCACACACTAATCATTTCAAGCATATACCTAACTTACACCTTTACAATAAGCATTGATTTCACATCAATTAAAAACAATGCTATAGCATCCTGGATCTGTAAAGTGCAGTTATTTCTCCATTTTATTTCTATTTACATCATATTTAAAACTATTTACATCATGAAATGAAAGTATCATTAATATATTATACACTAAACCCTGCTCACAAAACTGAAGTGCCTTACCACACTCTCACAAAGCATGCTAATATTAGCATCATTAATGAAAGTATCAGTAATACATTATACACTAAACCCTTCTCACAAAACTTAAGTGTCCTCTTACTACACACTCAGAGTATACAATAAACCCTGCTCACAAAGCCTAGGTACACCCTTACTACACCCTCACGAAGCATGCTAACATCCGGAGCTAACATTAGCAGCATTCTAAAGGAAGCATTTCATAATCTACAGTCTCGTTTCCCAATTTTGAGAAGAAAACAATAGCTGACCGAATTCAGCGACCTATCTCTAATGCACATAAGTACGGTTCATCATGTTGCTCGGATCATTTACAAAATTGCTAAAATTTTAAAAAGATTTTGCTATTTCATGGTGCATGCGTGCTCCAAACTTTGAGAAGCATAACTTTCTTTTTAGGACTTTGCAGAAATTTGAAACATTAAGTCAAAAAGCTAGTGCAACTAAGGTCACTAAGTTTGGGTCTAATGCTGTTCTCAGCGAGACTAATTTGGGTCTAATGCTGTTCTCAGCAAGAGTAGTTTGGGAACAACACTTACAAACCCAGTAAGGGTATTGTGTCCACGACTGTCCACCATTTTTGCGATGTCAGGAACAATTTGTTCCACAACTTGTTAGTGTGGTCCCTGGGGGTTTTGACCCGGAAAAAATTGTTTTATTTTAGCTGATTTTGCACCAGATTAAGCGAATTGCCCTCTAGCACAACATCCAAAATCCCCCTTGGGGGAAAAAATTTTTACCAAGATTGCAACGCCCAATGCATATCTCAGCTTTACAGTATATGTTGATGATTTCAGTGTTTTGATATATTTTGGGGGACAAAGAAGCCAATTATTTGTACAAATCTAATCACTGATTACTTCCTTCACGCCAAAATCCAAAAGGGTTCCGCCATTTTATATAATTAGCTATATCCATGTTTTGAATTATGTTTTGAGGTTCAAAGAATTTTTTTGTTTAAATTTAAATCATGATGTTTCATTTAAGCACAAAATCCAAAATGGCTGCCATTCGCTGCCATTACATATAATTTTCTTCTCACTGACATATACTTTTCCTTTGGCATTTTCCTGCAGGAATAACTCGGTCAAACTTTCGCATATATAGGAGGGTTGTTAAAAGCAATAATCCCGACAAGGGATGTTCCTACATATCAAAATAGGAGTAATTTTAGTTCTCTTTAGGTCTATTCGAAAGAATGGACTTGAAGTGTTCTGTTATTTGAACTTAATCAGAATGCAATTTCCCAAACTGGCACATGAGAACCAGTACTCCGCTCAATATAACACTAATTCGAAGATTGTTTTAAAAAAGTTTAGTCTAATGCTTTTCGTATACGGTTACATAACGCCTGATTAATTATAGCCTCACACGTACGTCTTGCCAGAAATGGCATAGGAACAATAGGCCATATATAGTTCTATTTTTTACAACCAAGTACCTGAAATGGAAACTGGAGTGTGAAAGAAATATAAAAGATTGAACCCAGAAATGGGAGAATTAACATTTGGGTTTTTTAAAAAAAATAAAAAAAATAAAAAAAATACATAATTCATTTTCCGTCTTTGGTACTACCCGTCCCTTTTACAAAATTTCTCTTTAATTTTTTAATATCTATTTATTTATTCCCTTATTTTTTTATTCATTTATAATTATTTCTGTCCTTTTCTTATTCGCATTCATTAGTTTTCTTTTGCTTATCCTTGCTTTGTTCGTCTCGTTCTCCTCTTTTCCTTGTTTCTGCCGTTGCGCTCCCGCCCCTTCCTCTTTCCCTGGCTGCCCTTTTGTGCCCTTGCCACCTCCCTTCCCTTTCTCCTTTCGCTTTCCCTCCCAGCCTCGCCCCTCGTCCCTGAGAAGCCAAGATATGCTAATTATGTTGACTGTCATCTGATTTGGTGGCCATCTTGGATAAATTTTTCCCCACCAGGGATTCATGGTATTTGGGATATAGTTAATGATGTATCTGGCATGTCTGTGAAAAAAAATCAGCTTCAATAACAATTTTTATCCACGTAGTATGTGATTTCCCTTCAGTCTATACTATGTGCTGAAGTAGTAAATGTAATTATAGTCCAAACAAAAATGTGGGATGACTCACGATCTCAGTCGCAATGTGTATCTCTGGTTGTATTCTCCTCCTGCATCAACATTGGTTCTAATTCCTTGGCTCTGGCATCTATCTGTGTTTTGTACACCCATATGTACACCAATTCCAAACCCATTCTATTCATTTTACCCAACTTTCAGAGAAAACAAAAGTAGACCGGATTCGGCGACCTTAATCTCTCTATGGCCATAAATATGGTTCATTGTGTTGTTTCGTAGCCTTTACAAAATTTGCTAAAATTGAAAAGAATTTTGCTGTTTCATGTTTGCTGCATATTTTGAGAAGCATAACTTTCTTTTTAGGACTGAAATTAGAATTTAAATGGTCCTTTATAAACAATCACCTAGGTTATCCAATTGAAAAGACATTAATCCAAAACTAGGTTGCCCAGTTTTGGGTCTAATGCTGTTCTCAGTGAGACTAATTTGGGTCTAATGCTGTTCTCAGCAAGAGTAGTTTGGGACCAACACTTATGAACCCAGTAAGGATCATTGTAGTCCAAGACTGTCCCCATTTGGCGATTTCAGGAACAATTTGGGTCCACAACTTGTGCTGAAGTAGTTACGGAATATATCAACAAAAAATGTGGTATTTATTATAGATGGTCTAAGTCGCATGTGATCAAAATAACCTCTTTCGGCGGGATATTTCTCATTCCTGCATCAACATTGGTTCTAATTCCTTGGCTCTGGCATCTATTTGTGCTGAGTAGTCTGGACTCCAGTTGGTATCTTTCTCTTCAACCTTTACTGTAATAACCTCAAGTTATAAAGCAAAAATGAATTGATATTATTGTATCCATTCTGTTAAAGGTCCCAGGAAATGCAAATAGAATTGATGCGGTTTGTGTCAAGTCTACAAGGAGGGGCTGCAAAGCATTCAATATTTGGGTTGGTGATGACATCATTTGTGAAACTATTGATTTTTCAGAGAGTAATAGAAAATTCCAGGTGACTGGTGTGAATCTATTCATGACACTGACTGAAAATCAATAGTTTCACTAATAATGATGTCACTGGTAGTGTATTCTTTTTTCTGGCCCTGTTTATTGGAATGGAATGTCCCCTAAATGATTTGGAGTAGGTTTATCATCTCATTTCCTGGGACCTTTAAAGAAAGAATAAATTGAAATTATTGTATCCATTCTGTTAAAGAGGGGACTACGGAGTGAAAAGTTCACGGTAGATATGAGTGTATTAGACCAAATCAGAAAGTCTGAACATCAGAAGATACCGGGTTGTAGGAGTAACTGATTTTATGTTCATTTTAGGTTGACTTGCCTGCCCGGCTTTCCTGTCAGCCCAGGGTTAGTGACATCATTCATTGTGTGTTTGGCATGCTTTTTTGAAAGCATGCAGGCATTCACACAATTGCGATTGTATAGTTTTGAAATCTTTTGGAGGTATTGTACTCTATAGACAGGGATTTGATTTTTCCTCCAATTGGAGGATTTCCTCCTCTTTGACTTCTTTGAGCCCTGTTCAAAAGTATAGAAGATCTTGCAAATTCCTCCCTTTTTCTTTCTTTTCCTCCTTTTTGGAATTATGCAATCTCATCCCCGTATAGACCTGTTTCGAGATATTGATCTGACAGGTGCCAGATAGACTAACACATACTTAGCAATTCCAACAACCCGATATCCTCTGATGCTTAGACTTTCTGGTCTGGTCCAACACACATAATGAACCTTCTTAATTTTTCTCTTTGGAGTCCCTCTTTACATTTGGAGATTCGTATTGCGATGGTTACTTATATAAATATCTGTAAATTGATGTGAAAGAGTTAAAACTATCATATCAAATTAAGTTTATCTACACGGTAAAAGAAAAAAAATTACCTTTGCATTGTTTTTGCGATATCTGCAGACAAGAAAGCAAATTACGACAAGGAAGGCTAGCAGAAAGCAATAGTGCATATAGCTTCCACCTGAAGACTCGCTTGATTTTACAGTCGCACTTGGTCCCTGGGAGGTGAAAAAAATGAAATTATGACGTAGATTCTTGTTTGCTGATTGGTTGAAAGTTCAAATGAGTTGCATTCAAATAATAATAATAAGCATTTATCAAGCACTTTGTCATAAGGCCAAAGCGCTGTACAAAACATACAATTATTAAAAAAGAGAGCAAATATACAATTTTTAAAAGCTAAAATACAAACATACTGTACACATAAAATCTTAAAACCTACCAAAAAATATTAAAAACTAGCATATGCAAAGCTACCGAGAGGAATATGAATTTAGCTGACTGGAAAAAGGTGGGTTTTGAGTGCTTTCTTAAAGGCAGCGGTTGAAGAGCAGCGGCGAATGTGAATTGGCAAAGAGTTCTATAAGCGCGGGGCTGAGGCAGCAAAAGCTTCACCATGAATCCGTTTAGTGCGAGGAGTAGCAAGTAGAAGCTTATCGTCACCAGATATCAAGTTCTGTCTAGTTGGAAAATACAGGACGAGATACTCGGTCAGATACGACGGAAGTAAACCATTAATACCTTTATACGTGAGCAGTAGAAGTTTGAACAAGATCCTGGATTCAAGGGGAGCCAATGGAGTTCTCTTAGCAATGGGGCTGAAGGATGACGCCTGTCAGATCGAAACACAATCCGCGCCGCTCTATTCTGCAAGGATTGGAGTTTTTACAATCTTTGGATGAGTGAACGGACGAGTTTGTGGCAGCTGTCTGTGGTGATGTACCGACGGATCCTGCTAATGTACTTACGCAGGTGATAGTTGACAGTTTTAACAGTTTGTTTGACATGTTCTGTCATTGACATCGTCTGGTCAAATACAACACCAAGATTTCTGATGGTAGATGATTGAGATATCGTAGTGCCACCAATATTTATGGAAATGTCTTTGAGATGTTTGAGATTGTAGTAAGAAGACGCAAGAAAGAATTCGGTTTTATCACTGTTCAACTTCAGTTTATTTACCATCATCCACTCACTGATTTCGTTAATACATGAAGAGAGTTTATTAATAGCAAGATGAATATCACACTCCGATTTCGCATTAAAAGGTAGGTACAATTGCACATCGTCAGCATACATATGGAAATTAATCTCATACTTGCGAATAATGGCACCGAGACAGCATATGTACAAAACGAAAAAGAGTGGGCCGACAACAGAGCCCTGTGGAATACCGTAGAAAAGATGAATGCAAGATGTTATGTCACCAATGGATACTCAAAAAAGAACGTCTCAGGCGAGTAAGGGGGGCGCAAACCAGGACACACTGATTCCTAAATAGT
>JAMKCH010042165.1:0-13054 GCA_023653785.1 Ophioderma brevispina
TGAAAACATCACATGCACCATCATGAATGCAGTCACCAGGAGACAGCTGAAGTGGTTTGGACATGGCGTCAGGATGAGGCAACACAGATTACCATACCAAGGCTTATACGCAAAACTTCAACAAGCGTAGGAAGCCAGGTCGCCCCACCAGCAAGATGGAATCCCAAGGACACAGGCTTGGACCTCCAAATTGCCGAATCTATTGCAAAGGGTAGACCAGAATGGAGGAGAATTACTTATGAGAGAGCAAAGGGACAACCCTGTCTATGCAGTTAAGTCAAGTCAAAGTCAAAGTAGTCAGAATAGATGGCCATGAATTATTTTGATGTTTTTAATCAACACCCCTTTTAGCAGTTTTGAACCTATAATATTCTGGTCAACAAGTGTGGATAGAGCCGAAACTATTTATGGCGCAATGTCAATGCGGCCATTTTGTTTATCAAATTTAGTTGCGTAAGTTGTCACTTGGAAGTCTTGCATACATACATGTTTATAGTTATCATTGAGCAATGTGTATTATAAACTTTAGAGTAGTGTAAAGTTACTCCATATGTTACTTGAACGTTGAATAAATCATTCTCAAAATTTACGAAAAAAGGGCGGCCATTTTTGGATTTATGAAATTAGGTTTAATTAAGAATGTATGTATTTTACTTTTGGGGTTGTCCATTATCAAACATCTCCTGTAACATTTTTTATCCATAATCTTCTACAAGACTGAAGCCAATTAATATGGCTGAAACCAGTTATGGGGCAAATGGAATGGCAGCCATTTTGTTTAGCAAATTAGCCAGGCTAGCGACTACTTTGGAAAGTCTAGCATGCAGAATTATTGTAATGAAGTGTCGTAACAAGTTGGTAGTACTCCTGTTTTGCCACTCTATATGGGACCATATGTCAAATCACCTCGTGCCCAAGCATAAGAATATTGCACAGCTTTTAGTCCCTATCAGCTCATATTATGTTTCTTTTAAAACATTCCAAAGGCATCGACATGCTTAAACATCTGATGGAAATAATGGGTCAATGCATAGCATGGTGAAGAAATGTAACTCACAGATTACCGCTTTCAGTTACGTCAGAAGGACGTACATAACTCAGCACTGGAAGAATATTAAAGAATTCTAATTCTGTTGTTCATAATTAAACATGGTTCTTTGTTACTAAGTTTAATAGGTTGACTTACAGTACATATATGAGCTTTATGAGAGGGTTTAAATTTTGAGTAATGAATAGATTGCTTAGTAGAAAAATATTAAACATCACATTTCTCAAAAGCAGTATTGTTTGAGTTAAGGCTGTCTGATTGTCAACCCTCGAATTATACTCCCGCCATAATTTTGCTTCAAACTTCGATAAATACGGTTTAATCGATATGATCGAAAAATTCAAGAAAAAAAATGGGGTCACTGATGTCACTTGTGAGTTACAACCATTACAAAAATAAACATTTTTCGCCAAAATTAACTACATTTTTCTAGGCAGTTTTGGTTATAGCTAAAAATTTAGCCATAATTTTGTTTGTGATTCCCTTTTTATATTAGTTGCACACTTATGTCAGCTTATAATAAAAGAAAAAATAATGGGATCACCGATTACCCTTTTGAGATATTATGCGAAAATCCTTATTTTTCTTGAACACGGGGAACCCTTGGGACATCTTAGTGCGTACAGCTCCGACAAAAAAATTAGAAGAATACGCACGTGTTGAGAGATGTCTCTGAGGTTGAGTGACACAGCGATTTCGATTTCTTTCGCTTTAGGCTATAACATTCGCTTCCATTTTCTATCTTTATGTTCTGATCAGAGTTTCGTGTATCTACTTTGTTAAATAAGACCCCCAAAAAGTAACGCAGCATGTCTAAATACCCCCATAGGTTACAAACCATTGGTCTTTACACGAACATGAAATTATATCAATAGTTCGTGTTTCTTGCGTAAATTTGGATACCCTTCTTGCCCCTTTGTGATCAATATTGCAACGCAATACCCATGTATAAAAAAATCTCTCCCTTTTTAAAAGTTGCAATAAATAGGTATAGCCTATTGATTTGCATTCAGGAAAGACCGCATTCTTCCCGTGAAGTGTGTGTAATAATGCAAGCCTGACGCATGGTTGTGTATTGTAAACCTTGACAATAATGTTCATTGCAATTTGAAAATGTGACACATTTTCGTAAAATGGACATGTGTTGCGATATTGGTCACAATGGAGCAAGAAAGGTGTCAAAATTTGCAGACACCAAACACAGTATTGATATCATTTAATGTTTTTGTGCATAGACCAATGGTTGTAACTTATGGGGGTATTAGACATGCTGCGTTACTTTTGGTGGGGGGGTCTTTATTATATTCTGCAGCTGCAGTGTGTGACAGGAAAGCCGGCATCACTCCGGTTAGAACTCACGATTACCCTTATGGTTTTGATAGATTTGTCCTTAAAAAGACCGACATGTCAATAAGGATTCTTCACCTGACCCCTTGAATTTAAACAGGATAGGAATATTTCAATTAAAATAACTATATTTGAAATGCAACACTATTCGAAGGGCCCACGTCCCCACAAAGAAGCAGCAAACATTTTCCAGACACAAATGAGTACCGACCCAAATTGGAACATTGATTAGCTAAAAACTTTTTCTCTATCTGATTAAAGTACGAATTACAAAACATAATAAAACAAAATAATGCATAGGCACCATTTGCGCGTTTAAGCCATAGTGAGGATCGTATTCGGCTTGACTAGTATATTAGCATTGAACTTTTTCAAACAGTGAAACCACCGAAATATATAGGCCTATGTTGTGGAGGAATGGGGGGACTGGGGGACACGAAATCCATGTTAATTTGGGTAATTTTAAGCTGAGGGACTAAGGGGGACAAGCCCAAGCTCATGTTCGAACAAATATGCGGACAACGCTCAAATGTGGAGAGCCACATTTCCCCTCCCCCATTCGTCACTGCCTCCAAGATGGTAGGGAGAAACACAATGAAGAACCATTGTTGAACAAAGGACAAATAAAGGAAAGGATGGTTCATGTTCAAAGTCTCATGCATCCACCCTTTCGCGCGCTCGTGCAACTCTTGTTTGTTAAGCTGCGAGGCAATCGCCACACAACAAAACGTCACACACGTAAAAATTAACAATTTTGGTCCTGTGATAACAATACAAACAACTTATCACCAGTTTCAACAAAATGTGGCAATGGGTACAATTTTACCCCAGGAGACCTTGAACCATTAAGGGGATATAGCGCTTTAAAGCATATTAGCACATTTTTTTGAAGAGCGCCTCAATTTAAAAAAAAAAAATTGGAATTCTTACCACGGTTGCATTGGTAACGGGCTAGTAAACTATACCTGTGAGTGGTTAAACCCGAAAATGTCTATGTGTCACAAACGAAGGAATTTTGTAATTAGAATAGTTAATATCGGGATCCCGATAATAATTCAACGGCTGCTGGAAACTGCCTTCCAATGTGAAATAGCCGGGAATTAGCGCCATGTACATATCTACGCTCATCCATTAGTTGTTTTATTGGTTCAGGCAAGTCAAGTTAGAGGTTATTTTCTTGAGGTGGCACTATTTCATCATGGACGGACATAAACGTAGCATTTCCAGCTCCGCCGTTAAGTCCAATCTGGGATCCAATTGTAATTACAAAATCGCTTATTTTATGATAAATACGCATTTTTTAGCATTCTCGTTTGTAGGTATAGTTTCGTAGACAATTACCAACATAACTCTGCAAAAATATCAAATTTTGAAAATTGGGGGCGCTCTTCAAAAATGTGCTAATATTGCTTTAACTAAAGGTCGGAACCTAGGCAAATATATGCTTTTTCTAATCCTTATAAGGAGACGAACATGTTAATGCACATTAAAACACAAATTGATTCGATTTTAATTTTTTCCCTGTAGTAACATTTTCCCCCTTGAAGAAGGGGGCAGCAGTCCAAAATGTTGCACCCCATCATTTTCTGACAGTCTGGTCCCAATTGAATGAAAAACGGCAAGAAAATCAACTTTAGCACCAAAATCCTACGGGAACAGTTTCATTGACATACCAAACTACACTATTAGCTAGGACGCTCGCAGTAGTCTTGAACATGTATTTTAAAAAAAAAAGTTAGCCCACACTGATCTGATTGGTCAGAACTTCAGGCCGGTGTCATGAATCAGAGTGTCCGGTCGTTTTAGTGTCCGTCGGACGCTAAGGTTTAAATCTGGGAGTCTGAGGGATATTCTATGTTTCATTGTCCTAGGACTCCGTTTTAAAATAGAGCGTGCCATAGGACTGTTTTATAAGGTGTGTTTTATCCATTGGGCACTAAGGTTTAAATCTGAAGGTCCGACGGATACTAAGTTTTATGTTTCATTGTCCAAGGACTCCTTGTTTTAAAATGGAAAAAAAAAAAAAAAAAAAAATCCTTGTTTTAAAATGAAGCGTCCCATAGGACTGTGTTAGAAGTTGTGTTTTGTCCGTCAGACACTAAGGTTTAAGCCAAGAGCCTGTTTAGGCATATGTCTAAGAGTCCGGCGGATACTAAGTTCTAAAATGGAGCGTCCCATAGGACTGTATGTTATAAGTAGGGCCTAGTTTTGTTTATATCTGATAGTCTGTCGGAAACTTAAGGTTTAAATCTGAGGGTCCAACGGATACCAAGTTCTATGTTTCATTGTTCTTGGACTCCTCGTTTTAAATGGAGCGCCCGTAGGGCTTTGTAAGCTGTTTTTATCCGTTGGACACTAAGGTTTAAATATGAGAGTCCGTTGGACACTAAGGTTTAAAACTAAAAGTCCGTCGGATATAGCTTAAGGTTTAAATCTGAGAGTCCCTTGGACTCTCAGATTTAACGTTAAAGTATAATAGAACGTCAAAGTTCCATATTAATAAAAAATATTAGAACTGCATTATAACTGTGTTAAAAACAGCACACTCGTCATCAACGAATATGCAAAATGTGCAAAAAACATCTTTTTTATATCTATGATAAGATTTCATCACACTATTGGCATATTCTTAGACCTATCCAAGGCGTTCGATACCATAGCCCACCATATTCTTCT
This sequence comes from Ophioderma brevispina, assembly GCA_023653785.1. Taxonomy (NCBI): domain Eukaryota; kingdom Metazoa; phylum Echinodermata; class Ophiuroidea; order Amphilepidida; family Ophiodermatidae; genus Ophioderma; species Ophioderma brevispina. The sequence goes on from JAMKCH010042165.1 coordinate 5,072, forward strand.
CGCTAAGGTTCATCACTATGGTATGCGTGGCACTTCCTTGGCTCTTCTTTCTTCAAGATAGGAAGCAATTTACTACTTTTAACTCCCACTCCTCTGGTCTCCTACCTGTATCCTCTGGCGTTCTTCAAGGCTTCATACTTGGTCCACTCCTGTTCTTTATGTCAGCGATATCCCCAATTCTATCAAATTACTTTCTTTCGTTCTTTTTGCCGATGACACAAATATCTTCCTTTCCCACCCAACCTAGATACCCTAACGAACACATTGAATATAGTCTAGAGATTACCCACGTCTCTAACTGGTTTAAAGCAAACAAACTCTCCCTCAATGTTAGAAAAACTAACTTAATTCACTTTATTCCGAAAAATAACAATAAATCATCACCTATATAGATAGCAAAATCGATGGCAAATCAATCCATATTACTGACAGTACTAAGTTTCTTGGTGTCGTCATAGACAGGATATTTAATTGGAAAAATCATCACCAAAATCACCCGAAATATAGGGATTTTGAGAAAACTACAACATACTCTTCCCTTGAATATCCTGTTTACACTCTATAACACTTTAATTCTCCCTTATTTGTCTTATTGTAATTTATAGCATGGGCAAAAACACATCAACATTAATTTGACTATAAGCTCTGCCCTTGGACTTTACCTAAAACACAGACTCGTAATTTATTTCAAAACTTCAAAAAAGCCATTCGTATTATTATAAATTCAAACTTTTCAGCCCATACTAAAATTTTTAAGCTAAATACTTGAAGCATTATGGACCTTAACAAAATCCAAATTTCCCCTTATGTACAGTTTTATTATCCACATACCCAAACCCTTTACCAATTTCTTCTATAAAGGCAATGAAATCCATAATTACAATACCAGATATGCCAAATTTTTGAACTCTCTTGACACGATCTAATTAAATTAAATCATATAAATTTAAGGCAAGCACAAAAAATATCTAATCTCTAATATGAAACTGATAAAAAAATGCTAATTAAACAATAACCAAAATGAAAATAATTATTATTAGTAACAGCAATTGTTTTAACAATAATAATGAATATGATGATAATAAATAAACATTTTCTCATTAGCAGGCATCCATGCTCATCATAATTCTGTTTTACTTCTGCCCCGAGCGATTGCTTAGCGGTTTGCACTTCTTGAACATGTTATGTATTTCCCCTTTGACATTATTTACATCACTTCTCTGTCTTTATGTCTGTCCTTGTTTCTTTGTCGTGACCTGTCTGTTTGTTCTTTGGCTTTGCCCACTTTCTTTCGATGCATATTACAATTATTTAACTTCAAGGTGGGCCTATCTTAAAGCTAATAAGTTTATTCGATCTCTGCTCCATATATCTCTAATATGCTATATGCTTAGGTTTTCGTTATAGTCTAGTTAAATTCTGTACATCTTTTAGAGTTTCTGTATTTATTAAATTATTGGCTCTCATTTTGTGTATTATAAATTATCTTTGATTGCAAGACTTTGTACACGGTTATTTTTATATATTGGAAAATGAAACTTGAATTGAATTGAAACATCGTGGCTGATCTCTGGGAGGTAAAACTTTCTGAGCACCCCATAGAGTATTGTGTAAATTAATATTGGTCGACACAAAATGGGGCACATTTCGTCGTAATTTCCAAATAGCACATCCTTTAGCCCTAAGATTTCACCGAGTATGATGTAGCTTTCTCAGATACCAAAATTGTAACCATTTCGGTAACATTTAGGGTTCCGGGACGAGGCTAATTAGCGAGAGAGCTAATTAATTATAAACATTGTATTGCATAAACATTAGTGATCAACAAAATACAGATAAGATCATAAACGAATCTAATTTACATACAGGAAACAAAGATACTGTGCCAAATTCAAACTAAAAAAACATGTGACCACGCACAGGAAACGTGACAGGATTTCTTTTGCTTTTTTTAAACAGGGTCCTTTTTGCCTTTCTCGTTTACAATATACAAACACCGGAGACAGTTGCATTACATTAATTTTACATTTGAACCAATATTTTCTATATCACTTGAAAGAGAAAGTTTCTACTTTTATGTTTGCACCATAACAATACCAGAATCCCAAACATTGGCATTGTGACAGGAGGAAACATGTTGACAGCATAATGTTGTTTAAATATATTGATAAGATCTTTAAAATTTAAAATGAAAGGAGAAAGTTCTTTTGCATATATTACATTACACTAAGTCATAACCAAACGTTTTCTTTTTGCACATTACAAATTTATAAGCAGCATCGGTAGTAGGCTACGGCGTCTGCCCAGATCTTGTGAATCAGGGGACGTCGGTCAATCGTCACTCCAAATCGGGAGGGGGGGGGGGGGGGGGGGGGGTTGGGCATGATATATAGGACTCTTAATGGTATTGCGTTCGTGTAAATGTGTCGTGCTAAAACCACCTCCCCATCCACCCACAATGATCTATATGAAATCACTACTATCACAGAAGAAAATAGGCGAGCTCGAAATCTCTCGTTGCACCTTAAAGCGCGGGGACCCAAATGTTCACTTTTCAAAAACACATTTTCTGATGCAAATTTGATAGAAATATTTTGAAACGTTACAAGTGGTCCACCTTGATAATCTTCGTGGTATGATAACGGTCTTAAAATTAGTTGAGGGTGTTTAGTTTTGTTTCATTAATTCATAACATAATTCTTATGCAAATTGGAAAGAAAGAAACAATTGAGCTGTATAAGTGGTTCACTTTATCATGCTAGAGCAAATTGATCTTAAATCGCCGTCGATCGATGCCGAATTTTGAAGGATTGTTCCGATGTAAACGCTTTCCGGCTTTTTAAGGCTGATGAACAGGACCATCTTTTAAGTGTTGAAATAAAACCGTCAAAAAAAAAAATTAAATTTCTTACGGACAATTTAGATCCCTTAGAAAAACAACTATATAAGAGTATATGCTCTGTTAAAGGGTGTAATACATCAACAATTTGCATGAATGGTGCTGATCCTGACTCAGACCTATTTATTTTACCGTAATTTTCTTACATAATCGTAAGACTCATTTTGTACACTACATATTCTGAAAAAAATGAAAGAATCGCTGAAAAAGGAAACAGTCAAAATGGGAGGTGTACAAACTGTTAGGATCTGGCAGATATGAACAGTTTGTATTTTTCTCCCATTCCAATGGAACGTTCACCACAGTAAACCACATTTTGTGTAAACGAATTAGATACTCACGCATATGCCATGTCAATGATATTCTTCCTAAAAGTGGTTGATTGTGCCACTGTCATGTTAAAGTATAACAAAACATTCTTCTCAAACAAAATAAAAAATTTTGCAAGATTTGTTAATAAATACACAAAAACAATTGTTTTCACAAACATTGTACAAAAGATATGAATAATACAGAGATAACTTTCATGGATCAACAGGCATGTTTTTAAACAGATTTGAAAACAGATGTGGATGAAAGTTATTGCATAAAGTTGTATTGCAAAAAAATTACTGATCAGATGGAAACTTTAATTGATCAATGACAGGTTTACAACAAATTTGAAACAGGTATTTGGGAAAAGTTTTTGCTTTAAAAACACACTGTTCTAAAGACACTTTAATGGTGACTCTTGGCCTCGTCCACAAAGTTCAAGTTTTAAAACGCTTAAAACGTTAGCTTCTTGCGTTGCTCCCCCCCCAAAGAAAAGTATTAATTAATAGCTGGGAGGCGCGCTTTGACGCGGGCTCCGCTAGTTGAGGACACGGGAGGCGATCACTGAAACTGAAGCGATCACTGAAGAAGTGACACACTAGGCATGACATGGCGAGACTGCACAAGCCCGTATCCCTGAACTTTAGGGCTCCCCGAGTCGCAAATTTTGTATTTTTAACAGTTTAATACCTCAAATTCCCGTACTATCATATCCTATAGCGCATATAGTTACCGCTTTCTAAGGAAACCGTCATTGAATATTATAATCCCGTATAACTTTCCGTATATTTTATTTTTTTTTTTCTCGTATTTTTTTAAATAATAAAACTTCAATATTTAAGCCCCGTATAGGTTTCTGTGTCCTTTTTTTAATCAAAAGTATGCCTACTCCCCGTGGTACTGTAGTTCCCGTTTTCCACATAATGTTTTTCTCATAACTCCTCAAACTCCCATATAAAAGTTCTCGCCATGTAGATGCCCCCCCCCCCCCCCGGCCACAACATCCTGTAATCGTATTTTTATTCATCGTAAGTTTGCGCATTCCTGTAGCTTAGGTGCCTAATATAGTTTCCTATTTTCTAAATATTAACACGTCAATATTTGCAGCATGTAATTTTCCCGTATATGTTATTTTTTTTTTCTTTGGGCGTGGGGTAACCCGTATAGTTCCCATACATATGACAATCAAAGCGAAATAACACTTCTTTCTTTCCCCACACCGTTTGCACTATAAGAGTCTGTAAGTTATTTGCGTCACCGCAATTAGACTTGTACGCGTAATCGTCCGTTGCCACGCGTAACCACCCTCGCAACGCACCACGCATACGCGCCGCTTTAGTAACGCGTACAAATGGTTGCCACGCGTAACCACCCGTCGCAAACCACCAACACCACGCAACTGCCGCCGCTTAGTAACTCGTACAAACAAATGGTAATTTATCATAGCAATCGAGCACATTTTAGTGATTTTTCAGTCATTTCTGAACCGATTTCGTCCAAATATATGCGCTAACCCGTCCGTTATCCTCCCGCACCTTGTCACGTGAATTTGGCGCAATATGAATCGAAACTACGGAGCCTTTCGCGAACATACATACAACATCTAGCATACATACACCCTTTGGCAAATTAATAGTAAGATGTCTGTTGTCTTAGTTTTCAATATTTTGTGTAGTCATGAAAAAGAAAACAGGTGATTCGCCAAACGCGAAGTGCATCGGCCGTGCATTTTAAGTTTTTAAATCATTAAATTCCCGTTCGGAAAAAAAGCCCATAACGCAAAGTTGGCGTAAGCCTATTTGTTGTTTTGAGAAGTATAATTTTTCTTTAACGACCTGCTCTAAATTCGATGGAGTTGGTGAGTCTTTGGTGCACATGCTGGCCGTGCAAGGTATAGTACAAAACTGTTCGAGACGATCACGAAAGTTGTCGTCATTTCTCAAACCAAAATGGGCCCTGCATTGAAATCAGTTTGTAAATGGAGGGGACATTAGATATTGTGTCCCCCACCCCAAAAAACATGGGTGGGACAATGTCCCCCTCGTCCCCCCACCGTTAGCCAATGGTTCTAGGGACTCCATTTTGTTTTTTTCGGCCGGCGTTTTTTAACGCGGCAATATTTTGGTTTATATTTTTTGTGTTTTCTAACTTTTAGTTGCGCTTGCATTGGTAGCAGAAAAAAATTACAATCCATCGCGTCCGTTTTTGCGTTAATTAGCATTGTTCCCTAGGAAGTCCCCCTTATGCACTAAGAAGTGCCCATGACAAATTCAAAATCTTAAATAAGTTACTGTTATTCTGATTTTCATCATAATGCATACACTAGTGACATAAACAAAAGTAAATAATTAATAAAAAAATTCTTGGAAAGTATAGTAGCCAATTGGTGTCATAATATTTATAATACAATCGTAGCGGTTTATTTTAGGAACCTATGGTAAATGAAACAAGTAAACCTAAAAAATTAAACTGGTACAAACATTCTATTTTGCTTAAATATGTTTAATATCGTTCACACATCCTTCACCAATAAGCATCAGCAAACGCAGGATTATCAGTGCCATATAAATGCAAAACGAATAGTGTCTTTTTCGCATATCTTGACGGCAGAATTAAATCATGTTTTTTGCCCTAATTTCGTATACAATTTTTTTTTCAGTTTTTATCTAATTGTTGTATGTCTTTGAATCTTCTAACAGTGTGATTTCAATTTAAAATTCCCTTTGGGAAAGTGGTTATATCACGATGGGTCCATAGACCCCCCCCCCCCTATGCAACTAAACACGGAGCCAACCCCTTAGGCCAGTTAAAGTGTTAATTTAATTTTGTTTCACGCATATGAACATACACATAAGCAGAAAAATATTCTGGCAACAGTGTGCTAATTTGTTATTTTTAAAAACACACTCCCGTTGGTGCCGGGGGGGGGGTGTTCCCTAGGACCCAAGCTACTTATTTCATTAACGGGCAAGAAATTTTAGAATTTCTTTTTTAATGGAATAAGCGGCACATAAGTTACACAATTACCAAAAATTAGAGTTCGAAAATATTTTTCACGAGTGAGAATCGACGCAAAAACAATCTTGGGTACTATGGAACCCCCCCCCCCCTAGCACTTAAGTGTTAAAATTATTTATTTTTTGCTTTTTTTAAGTTTTTTATTTTTTTCTTTTTTTCTTATATTGAAATGAGTGTCGGTGTAAAGTGTTTTTTAGTCTGAAGGACTCCAATAGTCCTACCTACCAGAGCTACATCGGTGAAGAATAGGGCACGCAATTCAGTTTTTTCTCTTCGCGCAACAAATTTCACTGCTTAATTCCGTTTTCGTCTATGAGTTTGGACTGTAAGCTCCCACCCAGCGGACTATAGGTCTGTCTCTCACACCGGTTACACATTACACTTGATTTTATTGAGTATATTAATACGAATTATTTTGAGTGTAGAACCAAAACTAGTCCAGATTGACTAGTTTACAAGACTAGATTTTATAGCGCCGATTAGTTTTTACTAGTCGCCCTTCTGACTAGTTGGATTAGCGACTGATTAGTGAAAGCTTCGATAGTAAATTTTACTAGTAAGGTGACTATAGTAAACCAGTTCAGGCGGACTAGTTAAAGAAATATTGGCGAATAGTAAATTGGACACCCTCTGAATCAGTTTATGACTAGTTTGGGTTTTCAGGGTTTAAAGGTGATCAGATTTCTTAATATATTTTGTATATATTATTAATTAAAAATAGTTCAACAGAACTAAAGATAGTCAACTAAAATGCTCAATCAAAGTTTGAGATGGAATCCGGATTGTTTGTTTTGATGCAGTAAACATTTACGTTGTTACATAAACAGTGAATAGGACACTGGTATGCAAAAAGTCCGGATCCGAAATTTTTAAAACAAAAGATGTGATTTGCTATGAGGAAGGCAACGGTTTAAGCTTGGCTATTTCACACCGTGATTAGTGTGAGGATAAACATTATGTACATGCAAAAGACACATTTTTTTTTTAAATGAAGGGACCCTCCCTCCTCTGGAAATTCTAAGTCAGCCTTTAAGTAATCGTTCGGCAGAATACATCGCACTTTTTTCAGAGAGAGCGATTTCCGAGGGATTATCAGGGGGGGATTATGTCCTAAAGTATACAATCTACTAAACAATGCTAAATGAACAGTGCAGACGATAGCGTAGTTGTACGTATACGTACAAGTACGTACATAACGTCACCAAATTATAAAGGAAATTACAAAAAAGAAGTTTATAAAATCCTCCTTGGATTCGCAGTTTTGAGATGAGAAAGGATACAAATTTTAGAACTATTGCCAAAGAACATTATGAACAAATTATATGACTGTCAAAATTGTTGATTTAATGTGTTGACATTCCAATATTGAAAAACATGTCAATGCTGACGTTCATATCAATTTTCATTATGTAATTAATATCTTTTATTGGAAAAAAGATATCAAAAATCCGCACTACATTTTGTTTGAACGATTAAAACTCTAGTAGTGAGATTGCAGCTCAGACATGTACAATAAACTGTCCCGGGGTTGAAATGTGTAAAACCTAAGTATTTCGGTTTAAAAAGTTGATTGCATTGTGGGAAATTATGACGTATGCACTTACTTGTAATATACGTTAACTTGTATGCTTTCTTCTGGACTGATTAAGGAGACACTGTAGCTAATAAACTTTCGCTTAATGTATCCAAAACGAACTATATTCACGTACAAAGAAAAAAAAATGACACACCGCCCAACAAAATATCAGGATTGA